>JAFLJL010019387.1:24799-44597 GCA_018398815.1 Conus ventricosus
AAGGGGGGGGGGTGGGAAAGAAAGAAAAGAACAGGGGCCCCTCTATAGACTACACTAACTCGGTCTCACCTCGTTCAACATTTATTCTTAAAACGATTTTATAAAAAAATGAGTGAAAAATAAAAGAAACGTTTTAAACGGGGGTTTATTTTGTAATGTGTAATTTTGGCGTTCCTAACATCCCTCTGTATTTGTACACTGAACGATCATTACAATAGTAATCAGGGCTTAAAACGGAGAACTC
This sequence comes from Conus ventricosus, assembly GCA_018398815.1. Lineage (NCBI taxonomy): Eukaryota > Metazoa > Mollusca > Gastropoda > Neogastropoda > Conidae > Conus > Conus ventricosus. Next base: position 25,044 of record JAFLJL010019387.1, read on the forward strand.
TAAAATCAGAGGATTTTTGCAGGTTCTGCTGAATTTGTCTTTGCCTTCAGTCCTAAGTCATGATCAAGCGTTCTGTATTTACCTTAGTTAAAAGCAATACCATACAGAACATGCTTTTGTTTCTTCTTAAACAGCAAAAGCAGTCTATATCTGTTCCATTTATTACTCAAACTTCTTACATATTAATTCTACTTTCACATAAAAACCCTTATGCCATCGAAATTGAAACATCAGAATATTGTCAGGTTGAGGTCGGTGCTTACTGCCAGACCTGGGGAAACAGTGTTTTTTGTTTTCCTGTGGAGCCAGGATGAACAGGCGATCGGGGTTGCAAACGCGTGAGCACCCACGTACAGCTGTCCATGCGCGAAGCGGGGCATGTCCAGGTGAAGGCCAGTCACCGTCACGATTGTCCCTGGACCTTGTTGATGGACGCCCATCCAAAAGGGGGTTTGTGAGAGTGCAGCATGCTTGCAGGCGCTAAATGATCTCTGGTTTCACACCTGGCAAAACCCTCGCAGCGTCTGGTATTTCCCTTTTTCACTGTCTCCCATAAAGTAATCTGGAGAAACTGGGGGCTGGTTGATGGCTGCGGCAGCAGGGACCCAATGCTGTGGTAGACCTGTCCCTGCACCTTGAATGTAGGCATGTATCCAGGCAGCTTTACCTCCCGTGCACATCGAAGCTAGTCATTTGGAAAGCAGTTATCTTTCGTATGTTTGAAAGGACATGACGGGTTGTCTGCAGAGTTCCCAAGGAATTAGGATCGAAGAGGCTCTGGCGCTTCAATCAGGGTGGCGTCTGAACTTGCCACTGTTGCAGCAGATTCCTGGTGCCTCCTCTCTGCCTTCGAGCATGGCAATGTGGGCACTCTGCTGACAAAGTGCCGATGAAAACGTTCTTGTGGTTACTGTAGAGGGTTGAAGCCCTGAAATGAAATGCCGAGTTAAAGCCATCTGATTTTGGTTGGTTGTGATAAACCCCAGCGCTCACACATCTGTCATGTCTTGTTCTATTCTAACCTGCCTATGCTGTTGACTTCATTGCTGCTATTTGTTTGCCTTGTGTTCTCTATCATTTTTTTTTCGTCTACCTTTCCCCTCTGTTCAAAAGTTTCTTGCTCTCTGCGTGCTGCTTTACGCTCTCCTGTCGCTTTTTCGTCTACCTTACCTCTGTTCGGTTGTCTCTTGGTGTCTACGTGCTGCCTTGCGTTTCTGTCTTTCTGTTGTCTTGCGTACCTCTCTTCACTGTTTTCCCTTCTGATCGAGAACGTTGAACTCTGGCCGTTGCAGAAGACAATCTCCTAAGGGAAGGAAAGTCATATAACTCCTGGTCAGATACCAGCATATAACTCCGGGTCAGATACCGCATTTCGAAACTTGATTGTTTCTCCTCAGTGACCGCGGAAAGTGGTAACTTGACTCCTCTGCCTTTTCGGTTTTTTAAGAAGAATGCTATCCCAGAAAAAGGCGGGTTTGTGCAATACATTGTATGTTTTTTGAGTTTTCAAAAAACAACAACAAAAAAACAACTAAAGTGCCACCTAAGAAGCAAGAGAAAACCTGAAACAGCAAAACAAGCTACATTTTCTAGTGAAAGTAGAAAATATAAAAAGAAAACCCTCTTAAGCCACAAGCGCTGAGGGCCAGTTTTGGAATGAATCCGCAAGGGACTGAATTACAATAAACTAATAAATACATACATATAATTTAATTCTTTTTTTCCGCGTTCAACAAATTCCCAATACATAGGTCTTTATGTCGAATCTCAATATCTTCGAAGACACATGTCCACAATTGCACTATAAGCTTCATAGTAATTTTCCTTTTTACAGATGACTGCGTCCATATGAATAATTCCTTAAATTATCTCCCTTGATTTATTTTATCACAACTCATCAATATAATTGTCCAGAGCTTCTTCTCTTCCCTGTAGAAGTACGTATCACTTGTAGGGAAAAAATATTCTTTAATACTTTCTCTCAGGGAGAGTCCATAAATCAAATTTTTTTCACGTCGATGTCAAAGTATACAATACACCCCGAAGAGCTGTGTGAACAACGATTTTCTCTTTCATTCCACTTTCATTCCTCTTTTCAGTCCTCTTTTCAGTCCATCAAACAATCAAAGTCTTTTTCTCCTCTTGACTCAATACATGGAATTGTCTCAACCTCTCTGGGGTAGTATGGGATGCTCTCTCTTCTGGAGAGTACATAGTTTTCGTACACCACTGATTTCACATCCGACATTTCGGCGTTTTGCACCTTGTGGCGCGTGCAAATATGTAGAATGTCACCAGCGTCGAGTTGGGGCTGGGCTCCCCCTATCTTGATTTCTTTAAGAGTACCCCCCCCCCCCCCTCTCGCAGAGGGTACTTTCGCCCCTCATTAAAAGAGATGGCCGTACACCATAGTCACTCGCTTGCCCTCCTCTCTGGCCTTTTTCACATGAGGGGACAGTTGTTTCCCTAGGTCTCTTACGTGCAAAGAGAAGTCTTCCCCCAGTGAACACCTCCGCTTCCCTTCAATTAACATTTGGCTTGAGAAATTCTCTCTCTTTGTCGCTGAAGAAGGTCCAGCGGGCGATGATGCCCGAGTGGATTTGTCGTCCAAACAATCCAGTGCAATTAACAAAGCACCAGAGCTAGTAACTGTCACACTCCATAAACTCCGTGTACATGTGCGTGTTTTGTTTGTTTAATTCTACAAACCACTACAATTTGAGTGATTTCAACGGGCAAAGCAGGAAATGCACCTGTTAATTTGGTTACAAATCAACCCAGACAGTGCTAGAAAAAGAAAAGTTTGGCATTTAGAAGGGCATCTGGGAGTCATGACCTGGGTAGGGCCCCAAAACCCACTTAGAGTGAAAGGGGAATTCAGGACCGAAACACTTGTCTGAGAGGTTTCTTCTCTGAAGAATTTCTGCGTTAAATTATTGCTAGAGTCTCTTACTACCAATAAGTAATTGTCAGTTTTGACGAGAAAAGGGAGAACTATATTGTTTTGGACGTACAGGAAGTGTTGTCCAACCTATAAAGCCCTCTCTAGCCTCACAAAATAGCCGCAGATTATTATAATGTCGCAGGAACCTGACATCAAGTAATTTTGTTAAGATAGCAAATACTTTCTAGTCGTGTTTTGCTTCCAGAGTTTTAAGAATTGTTCTAGTAACAAGATTATATTTCCTACTCTTTTTTGTATCCGACTTCTTGGAAATTTGTTCAATAACAAGTCTACTTTTCATCACTGACAGTTCAATCAACCTGTTCCCAATAAAGGGGGAAAGTCTGGTTAAAAAAGGCATGAACATTCTCCCCTTGTTCTGGCCTCACACTTCAAAATGTTTCCCAAAAACCTTCAGAGGTAGCCATGAACTTTTCAACAATTGTTGCTTCAATTCTCATTTCAAGGTATCACTGGCACAAAGGGAATGGTAAAGACACAACGCAACTCCTTGTAACACACTAGCTAAGTGGAATGCTATTTTCCTTTTTCATCTCAACATGTTAGCATGTGAGCAAAAACATTCAATATCATCCCTGGCTTCATTGAACATGGGTAATTGGGGAAAATGGGTACCATAAATTTGAGTTGATTGGTATGTTTGGTCCCTCAGAAGATTTTTCCTTCCGTTTTTGTGCTCGTGCTAATTTGAATTCAAGCCCTTTTTTGCTCGAACGGGAGCTTTATGCTTTTGTGCTTCTTCTTCCATAAGTAATTTCTGTTCTTTTCCCTTGATGTTCAATCTGTAATTTCTTTTTTTCCCATCTGTAGCTTATTTTTTCTTCCTCATCAATCTTAACCTTTCATCGTCAATCTCTAACCTTTTCTTTTTTTTTCTTCTTCAATCTCTAACCTCTTCTTTTTTTCCTCTTCTTCCAGCTCTCTAACCTTTTCTTTTTTTCTTCTTCTTCTTCAACCCCTAACCTTTTCTGTTCTGACGTTAACTTGTCTGCTCTCTCCTTCAGTCTAAATTCACGCTCCATAGCAGAATCAATATATTCATTGATTTTCAAAGGATCTGAGATACCCAGTAACTTTGCTTGTTGAACAAGGGCATGAAATTCCTCTGTGGTAACACCATAGTGATTAAAGTTGCACAAGTTCAAGAAAATGACAAAAGAGATTTTTTCTCTTGTCTTCCCACGACTTTGTCAGAAATAAGGATTATTTTCTGAATCAAATAGTAAACTCTTGGGCTTCACAAAACAAGTTAGAAACTAACGCACAACACTCTTACTAGTTTAAATCAAACCATTTATGAGCAGCTACTGATTTAGAGCACGTTTGTTTTGTTTTGTTTTTAAATGACTCCCTAATTCATCATAATGGGGAGCAAATCACAGAAAAAAAAAATCACAGCGTTAGTACTATTAACATACACAAACTAGCATATTGAACTGAGCACTTCCAAAATCAATCACAGTTTTCAAATCTGAACATTTTTATCCAAAATGTTTAAAAAGAACACTATCTTTTTAAATTTGGTTGACTTTCAACGAATCAACATGGTTAGGGTAAAATATTCTTGCCCTCTGTGGGGGTTAACGAGAACTACCCAACCAACAAGCGGGGACAGAGAGCATACGGAGCACACGTGACCCCTCCAAAGCCCTACTCGATCTGTGAAAATCTGCCAGTCGAATTTGATAATGTTCGCTGCTGAGTAGTACTCATGGGTTTTTGTTAAACCTCTCCGGCTATGCACATAGCAGATGTGGACAACTCGTGCGGACTCGTGCTTGTGACACATTTGTGCTCGTTCTGTTTTCCTGTGTTCTACAGTACCGAGCATTCTCCTATGTTGATTCACTCACCTCATCTTCCCTTTGTGTTTGTAGTAACTGTGATTCACTCACTTTCATCTTCCCTTTCTGTTTGTAGTAACTGTGAATCATTTACTTCATCCTCCCCTTTTTGTTTGTAGTAACTGTGAATCACTCACTTTATCTTCCCTTTGTGTTTGTAGTTACTGTGAATCACTCACTTCATCTTCCCTTTCTGTTTGTAGTAACTGTGAATCACTCACTTCTCTACCCTTTGTGTTTGTAGTTTTTGTAAATCACTCACCCAAATTCCCTTTGTGTTTGTAGCAACTGTGAATCGCTCACTTCACCTTCCCCTTTTTGACTATAGTAGCTGTGAATCATTTTCTATATCTTTCCTTTCTGCTTGTAGTAACAACGCACTAAATGATATGCTACTGCAACGTTTCTGCAATGATTTCTCTTAGGATTGTTCAAGAAAAACGACAGTTTTATTTGTGTTTTTTGAAGCTTTTAAAGAATTCAATTCATTCAGCAAACGATTGCCTAAACATTGAACATTATCTGGAATATAATCTTAAAAAATACGTTTCTCTACAACTGATTGATTTCTTCTTGGGTTTTTATTCCTTTCAAAAGCACCTGAACCCGAAAGCATCACTCTAACATTTTCTTCTTACCATTCGCATGTCTTGGGTATCCTAACTCCCCATGTGTGACATAAAAGTGTAAAATCATCCATGCTATCTCCGTCTTTACACACACCGACCCCACACACAGACCCCACACACAGACACAGACACAGACACAGACACACACACACACACACACACACACACACACACACACACACACACACACAACACACACACACACACAACCACACACACACACACGCACTCACGCATGCACGCACGCAAGCACTCACGCACGCACGCAAGTTTAAAAAACCCCCTCACACACACACACACACACACACACACACACACATACTTGCACGCACGGTGTGTATGTGCATAGAGGAAGAAAGATAGAAAAAAGAAAGAGAGAGAAGAGAGAAGAGAGAGAGAGAGAGAGAGAGAGAGGAGAGAGAGAGAGAGAGAGAGAGAGAGAGAGACAGAGAGAGCGCCAGAGAGAGAGAGAGAGAGAGGAAGAGAGAGAGAGAGAGAGAGAGAGAGAGAGAGAGAGAGAGAGAGAGAGAGAGAGAGAGATGACAAATTTTAGTTGTATTTCTAGAGTGAAACCTATTCACCCCACACACACACACACCACACACACACAACACACACACACACACACACACACACACACAACACACACACACACACAACGCACGCACGCACGCACACACACACACACACAGACACACACACACGCACGCACGCACGCACGCACGCACACGCACACACGCACGCACGCACGCACGCATGCACGCACCACGCACGCACGCACGCACACCACACACCACACACACACACACCAACACACACACACCACACACATTCTGCAATCAATATAAGCCGTAATTTAGCGTCACCTGACAGACTCGTTTCAACTGTCAGCCAGTTTTACCGTGTGGTGATGATGCTGCAGCTTTGATTTCAGAAACTCCCTCAACAAAGTTTGAAGTTAAAAACGTGTGCCCCAAAGAGTGGCAGTAATGTGTGGAAAACTGATCTGTATTGACAGTATTGTTTCATTTTGATCTACGAAAACATCAGAGAAACGGACAGAGTTGATACAATCCGTTTCGGTTTATGCTATAACCGGGCGGGGCTGGGGGATCTTAGAGGCAGGCCGCGCCATGATCCTATGTTTAGAGGGTAAGGAAAGAGGGAAAGGAGAGAGAGCTGAGTAAAGGATGAAGAGAAGAAGAGAAAGGGGGGAGGAGAGAGAGGATAGTGAGACAGAAAGGAGGAGAAGCAGAGGAGAGAGAGAGAGAGAGAGGAGAGGGGAGAGAGAGAGAGAGGGGAGAGAGAGAGAGAGAGAGAGAGAGAGAGCAGACAGAGACAGACAGACAGACAGACAGACAGACACAGAGAGAGAAAGGGGCAGAGAGAGAGAGAGAGAGAGAAAAGAGAGAGAGAGGAGAGAGAGAGGAGAGAGAAAGAGAGAGAGAGAGAGGGGAGAAAAGAGGAGAGAGAGAAGGATAGTGAGGGGGATTGAGAAGGAGTGAGGAGGAAGGGGGTTCATTCTCCCCTCCACATGCAGCACATATGCACGGTTACGATGCTTAATTATTACTTGCTAGGTTATACAACACACTAATATAAGGCCACGCTCAAAATAATGATAATAATGCCACTCACACAAAGTTTGTCACAGCAGTTACAATACCAAAAATATAACATAAGCAACTTAATTACCCTAAACGTTCCCCCGAGGGCACATGAAGATAGCCCACGAGATGGAAGGTTCAGGGCGATGTCAGGAAACACACTAATCAATCTACTCCCATTGGGAATTCCCTTTCCTGCTTTCCTTATCCCCAGTAAATTAAGTCGATTATTCCAACTTTCCTTTCCCATGTCACTTCACCAAACTACTCCGCTTTATTTAGTTTTAGTTTCAGTTTCATCAAGGAGGCGTCACTGCGTGCAGACTAGTCCAATTCGCAACACCAGACCCCCTAAGTTTTGAGACCAGGTTTCGCAAGTTGATGGATAAATGAATTTATTAACAAGTAAGATGAGGGAAAAATTTAAGAAGAGGGTCCGTGGCTACGACTCAGGGAATGTCTGACCTACGCATTAGCCCAACGCGCTGGTTTAGACCTTGAGTGCCTACCAACAATGGCTCTTTTATTTATTATTTTTTTTATGTGTGTGTGTAGTGAATGTACACGGGAGTGTATGATGTGTGGACAGGGCCCAAGTGTGTGCGTGGGAGCATGGTGTGTGTGTGTGTGTTTTGGTGTGTGGGTGCTGCGTGCGTGCTGCGTGCGTGCGTGCGTGCGGGGCGTGCGTGCGTGTGTTGGGGTTTTGTGGTGTGTGTGTGTGTGGTGTGTGTTGTGTGTGTTGTGTGGGGGCTGTGTGTGCGCGAAGTTGTGTGGTGTTGTTGTGGTTGTGTGGGTGTGTGTGTGTTGTGGTGTTTTTGTGTTTTGTTGTGTGGGGTGTGGGGGTTTTGTTGTGTGTGTGTGTGTTTGTTGTGTGTGTGTTGTGGGTGTGGTGGCCGCGCGCGCATGCGTGCGGGGTGTTGTTTTTGGGGTGTGTGTGTGTGTTGTTGTGTGGGGGTGTGTGTTTTGTTGGTGTGTGGTGTGGTGTGTGTGGTGTGTGTGTGAGTGGGTGTGTGCGGCAAGTTGTTTGGGGTGGTGTGTGTGTGTGTGTGGTGTGGTTGTGTGTGTTGTGTGTGTGGGTGTTGTGGTGTGTGTGGTGTGTGTGTGGGGTGTGTGTGTGTGTTTGGTGTGTGTGTGTGGTTGTGTTTTTGTGTGTGTGTTGTGGGGGTGTTGTGTGGGTGTGTGGTTGTGTGTGTGTGTGCGTGCGCGCAAGCGTGCGTGTGTTTTGTTGGTGTGTGTGTGTGTGTGGTGTGTGTGTGTGTGTGGGGGTGTGTGGGGTGTGTGTGTGTGGGGGTGTGTGTGTGTTTTGGGGCGCGTGTGCGCGTGTGTGTGCGTGCGTGCGTGCGTGGTGCGTGCGTGCGTGCGTGCGTTGTGTGTTTGTGTTTTGTGTGTGTGTGTGTGGTGTGTGTGTGTGTGTGTGTGTGTGTGTGTGTGTGGTGTTTGTGGTGGTGTGTGTGGGGTTGTGGTGTGTGGTGTGTGTGTGGTGTGGTTTTGTTTGTGTGGGGTTAGTGTATCGGTTGTGCTCACTGTGGGGGTAAGGAGTGCAGGGTGCACCCCTTTTTTTAAAACACCTTTTTTACACTTTACCCCTTCCCCCCTTTTTTAAACCTTGATCCCCCTCATACTGATCTTCTTTTTCTCCCCCCACCTTTTTTTCTTTCCTTTGCTGTTCCCCCTTTTCTGCATCTGTTTTCCCCCTCCAAAGCTGGGTTTTCTTTCCTTGGTCTGCCCGGGGGTTTCCCTGTCAGGCTGTTCCCCAAGTTTTTTTGGGACCTTCCTTACTTGTAGTGCTGACTGGTTTAAACCTTTTAAATTTGAGGCTAAAAGGTTTGGTTTGAACCTACTTCCACTTTGGATAGATGGCCTCCTTATAGTTTGCCGCGGTGGCTTTTTTTTTCAAAATCCCTTCTTTTTTAGATTTGCCCGTCATGCTATTTTGCCCGTTATCTTTTCCAACCTTACCCCTAATTTATTTTGTTGAAAGAATGTTTTTTTTTTGTTTGTTTAAAAACCATCCCCTAAATGCAGTATGTACCACAGGAATGTTGTGTTTGTTTGTCTTGTCAAACCATGCGCCCAAAATGCAGTACTGATACTGCACAAAAAAATTTTGGTTTGCTTGAAAAAATGCGCCTAATGCAGACGGCCAACTGCAAAAAGAATTTTGTGTTTGTTTGTTTTGTCAAACCATGCGCCCTGAAATGCAGTACTGTGATACGCCAAAAAGTTTGTGTTTGTTGTTTTTAAAAAACCCAGCCCTAAATGCAGAAATGTGATAGCCAAAAATGTTTGTGTTTTTTTGTTTGTAAAAAACCATGCCCCTGATGCAGTACTGTGAACTGCAAGAATTTTTTGTGTTGTTTTCTTGTCAAAACCATGCGCCCGAATGCATACTGTGATACTGACAAGAATTTTTGTGTTTGTTTGCTTGTCAACCCCATGCCCCCTGAAGCAGTTGTGTACTGCAAAAGAATTTTGTGTTTGTTTGTTTGTCAAACCCCCCCTGAATGCAGTACTCCCATACTGCAAAAAATGGTTTTTGAAAACCCCCTAGCAACACGTCGCACAATATGGAAGAAGAAAAAAGGGAAGAAAGAAAAAGCTCTGAGGATCAACACCTGTTTAAGGTCCTGGTAGTCTGGCTTTGTCTCCCACCTTCTTCAAAACCGGAGGAGGAGGCCGCACGCACGCACCCCCACACGCACACACACACACCCACAACACACACACACCACACACCCCACACACCACCACGCACCCCACGCACGCACGCACGCACGCACGAAAGCACGCGCCCACGCACGCACGCACGCACGCACGCACGAAACCACCACAACACACACACACACACAAACACACACACACACACCCGATGCAGCACGCAGACGCACGCTGCACGCACGCTCCGGGCGCGCCCGCCCCCAACACACACCACACACACACACACACACCAAAAACACAACACACACCACACACACACATTTATTACGAAAAAGCTTATGGGGTATCAAGTCGTACCTACTTTTTTCGGAAAAACCGGTGTGGGCGGCATGGAAATTTAATTCAAACATTTCACTGTTAGAGAAAAAAAGTTGTGTGGCGGATATACCCTTACGGGGACTAACAAAAGTTTAGGGGTTCAAAAACGGTTCTATAAATATTTAATTGATGGTCTGTCTGTACGTTGTATTGTAAGTTGTACTGCATGGGCTCGCGCGTGTCTGAATTGATTGTATAATGTATGTTGGTGTGTGTGTGGTGCGTGCGTGCGGCGTGCGTGCGTGCGTGCGTGCGTGCGGGTGTGGTGTGTGGTGTGTGGTGTGTGTGGTGTTGGTGTTGTGTGTGGGTGTGTGTTGTGGGGTGGGTGGGGGGAGAGAGGAGAGAGAGAGAGAGAGAGAGAGAGAAGAGAGAGAGAGAGAGAGAGAAGAAGAGAGAGAAGAGAGAGAACTCGTGAACCTTTTTCTCGTGACTTTAAGTGGGGGCCTCCGCCTTCCCACAGAGACACGTAACAGAAATTTTTGTGCTATTGAAAGTAAATGTTTTATAAAAAAAAAATTTCAAAAAGTAGAGTGCTCATTTGGGATAACAATAACAAAAATTATTTTAAAACATTTCATTACAGCTGTACCTCTAAAAACGAAAACGTAATGTACAAACATAGCAACACTCTCATTATGACAGCTTTTTCTTTTTGCAACATTTTTTCACTGGAAGGAAAGCATCTTTATAGTGTTTTAAATTTTTTTCTGAATTTTTTTTGTAACGGGACATTTCAGGAGACAATAAATATCGGTTTCTTTTTCCTGAAAAGGGCAGGGGGTTATTGCTGTGTATCGTTAACTTTTAATTTATTCGAAGCTCTTTTTACACCTAATCGACGTTTGCTGAGGCCCCTGAATTTTTTTTTGTGAACTACAATTTTTCCGGGGCTGATGCAGTTTTTTTAAAGGGTGGGTGACGGTATAACGATCATTCCCTTCAAATTTTACATGCCGTCCTGCTTGAAAAACACCATTACTGTCTAAACACGAAAAAAATTTTTTTTTTTCATCTCCCATCCTCCATTTATCCCACTTCTGAAAACCGTAGGAGTCAAAACAGTGTTTTATGCTAAGGCCCATTTTGGGGGTTTTTTAAAACTTCTTTAAATTCTTTTCGTATGCTGTTTTCGTATTGGGTTTTTTGACGTCATTTTTTTTTCTTTTTTTATCTTAAACCCAGTATTTCACCCCCCGTAAATGATCAAATTATAGGGTTTCCCCCGCTCCTTAAAACAAGAGAAAAGGCGATAAAATCCCAAGAACTTTTACGCAAAAAGATGTAGCGTTCTTTTGTTTTAAAAAACGTGTGAGGCCCCAAATTTTGAAATATAATATCTATGTTTTAACCCGTCATCAGTAATTTTGGGGTTGCTCCAAACTCGGGTCTCTTTAAACATATATAAGAGAGATATGGGTTCGGCAGCCAACCCTCGACTAAAAATTTTTCAGAAGAAAAAAAATTTTCGGTTTTCGTCTTTCACTCAAAAAGGGCAGTGGTTATTGCGCAGGTCTGCTTGACTGCTGCCACTTTTGGAAAGCCTGTCTGCCTTCTCCTTTCCCTGCCAGGCCGCAGTGGGCGGGGATCTACGGGACATCACCTGCACTTTTTGTGACGGGTTTTTAAAGCTGTTGACTGTCTCTTTTTCCACTTCCCCGGGGACATCCCCTCGCTCTTTGTGACGATCTTTAAGTGTTCCACTGTCTCTTTTCCACTTCTTAGGGGGACATCACCTCGCTCTTTGTGACAGGTCGAAAACGTTGCACGTCTCCTTTCCGCTTCCCCCGGGACGTCACCTGCCTCTTTGTGACAGGCTTTAAGCTTTTGCCCTGTCTCTTTTTCCAGCTTCTCACTGGGCGACTGAAAATTTCGGATACATTTTCAGTCTGTCAAAAAACGACGTTTTAAGGCGGTGTTCACTGCACAAAGGTCGTCGCTTCTTTAGAGCGTAATTCCCCCCTGTATTTTGTTGATTTTCGTCCAGCAGGCAGAGATTTGACGGGTTTCGCCCATCGGGGCAGCAGAGAGGATCCCCCTCCCCCATTTTTTTTACGGGCTGCATCGGCGGTCCATCGGTGCGTGTGGGTCCACACAAAAAAGAGCTTGATTCTAAAGCGCTTTTCCAGTGTCAGGGACCTGGGATGTAGTCAGGGGGTCTCCTTCCTGGTCACTCGGAATTCAGAGCGAGGAAAACATAGTTTGGGTGCTAAACTCTTCTGCACCATGGAACTCTCTCGTTCTTCAGGAGTGTTTGGGTAGGTGTCACTGGGGGTCCTCACCTTTCCTTTGCGAGAAAAAGTGCTTCTTTCATCTGTTTTTGTGCGCTCCTGCATAGGGGGGGGGCTGCATGAGGGGGAGTCTTTGCGCTTTTCATGCTGGGTGAGGCCCTCCTTCCATCTGAGTCAATGAGGGATCCTGTTGAAAGCCGTTGATAGGTTTGTTTTAGCCCTCGGGGTAGGTCGCAAGCCGCATTTTAACTTTGGCCAGTTGCTGTGTTCCCTTTGGCAGCGGGCCCATGTACTGATCCGTACCCATCACTGGTGGGATGTTGCCTGTGAACCCTGTCTGGGATGTACTGACCCGTTCTCTTATTCACCTGGCCCCGGGGATGTTGCCTGTGTAACCGTTGAGGATTTTTTTGGTTTGCCGGGGTCCCTTCTGAGGTTTCCTGGGGGACGCGTTTTGGGGCCCTTTCCTCCCGGGGGTTTAAATGGGCCGCCGTTTTTTTCTGATGGACAGTCGTCTTGTGGCTCTCTTCCCATCTCCAGATGTGGGGATTTAATGGGTCCTCTTGTCCGCCCGTTTGAGCCCCGGGAAGTGGAAGTCTCATTTTGGGGGATCTTTGGTTGTTGAAGTCGATGAATTTCTCTGGGGTGTTGGAGAGAGAAGCAGGGTCCACTGCCTTCACATGTTGGGGGGACACCCCTTTCGCCATTTGGGGGTGTTGTTGGGGGGCATCTTGCATCCTAACTGTTGCATTTACAATGGAACCTGAGGCGTTCCCATTGTAACGTCGTCAGCATGCAGAGCTCGGGAGATGTTCTGGAGGGGCCCTTGGTGATGTGTTTATAAAAGCAACAACGAGTCGGAGAATGACACCTCCCGTAAGCCCCCCCTCTTGATTTTTATCTGCTGCTCGGGTTTGCCCGGGACTCTTGCAGATCTTGCACGGGAAAGCTCTTGATCAGCGAGCAAAAAACCAGAACCCCTGACTTCAGTAGTTTTCAGGGGGGCCCTTCTTTCCACACCTTTGTCAACAGCTTTTTACTGGTAAAAGAGGTTGCGATGACCTTTTTCTCCGAAAAAGGGATTTTCTTTGGATGTGCCAGGGGGTACTGGTCTTCAGTATTTCCTTTTTTTTTGTTGTTTTTTGTTGTTGTTGTTTTTTTTGTTGTTGTGTGGTGTTTTGGTAACAGGTTGTTGGATTCTAAATGCCACATTTGTGTTTTTTGACCAGCGTCGAGGTCTTTCCAAGCAGCTGAGCAGGCTATTGGCCTGTAACTGGGTTTCTTTTTGAATCTTTTCCCTTTTTTGGGACTGGGATATGACACTCCCCTTTCCCAAACCCAAGGGAAAGCCTGACGTCCATGAAGGTTGAAAGCCCAAACAGTTTATTTTGGCAGAGAGCCCAAGGGGCTTGATTTTTTTTCGTTGCGACTCACTTTTCTGGAGATTTTTTGTTTTTGAGTTTTTGATAGCATCGTTGAGGTCGCCCTCGTGTTTTTGTGTCAAAATGCAGTGAAGTTTTTGCTGCCGTGTTGTCTCTTGAATTGCTGTTTTTCTGCGTCTTTGGGGGGGTACCCTTTTTTTTGCTTTTCCCCCGAAAAACACTTCAAGGGGTTTGCCTCTTTTCCCCCCAGGGAACCCCTCCCTCTACCATGCAGTGGGGCGGGTACTTGTGACATCATCGTTCAAAAGCCTTGGTCTGTTCCAAAACTTCCCGGGCTGTTTTCCAGGCTGGGTGCTGAAGTTGTTTCATGCCAGCACTGTTGGATTTTTTTTGTCTTGGGGACTGTTGAATTTTTCTTTTATGCATTGTGCTCGTTTTTTGGGCACAAGGGTTTTGCTCCATTGGTCTCTGGGTTCTGATAGCTCTTTTTGAAGGTGGCCAGGGTTTGGGGCCAGTATGACTTGTAGTCCTCTCTACCAATGAGTGGACCCCTTTTCCGCCTCTAAATGGTGCTTCATCAAATTTACTTTTTTTTTAAAGTCTCCTGTGAATGTGTTGGAAAAGGGCTTCTGCAAGGAGGGAATTTGTTCCAATCAGCTTTTTTGAAATTCCAACTTTCCCCTTTCCTGATGTATTCTGTAGAGTTGTTGTGTCACAACACGTCGGGTGATGGGCAGTGGCATTCCCCTATTGTTTTTGACAATCTTGGTCCCCTTCGAATGTCCTCTGTAGTAGGGCAAGGTCTGAGTGGAAAATGTCCCCCAGCTCGGGAGTAATGATGTTCTGTTTCAGGTTTTTGATCAGCACTAGGGGGGTTTTTCCCTCCATCCTCTCCTCCCCCCTATATCAGTGGATCTTTTCCCCCCAGACGAGTGAATTGAAGTCAAACGGGGAGGTGTTTTTTTTTTATAGCTGGGGGTAAAGGGGGGTTAGCTGCGTTTTTGGGGGCTGTAAGTTTTTGATGATGAGGGCTTCCCTTGGGGGAAATCGGATGGTGTAAATTCAAGATCTTCACCGTTACTGGCCCCCGGGCCCGGGGGGCCCTGCCCGGGCGAGGGGTTGAAACCTCCTTTTTCCTGTCTTTCGTCTTGTGGGAATTCTATTCCTCTGACGAAGAAACGGGGGTTTTCTGTAGCTGGGGCTCTTGCTAAAAATTGCATGATCGGTTGGTTTTGAGAAAAATCTCAGCTCTGTTTTTTCTCTGCCGGATGCCTTCCGTTTTAACTGCACACCCCTTAAAAGGCTGTTCAGGAAAGAAATGGACACGCCATTCTGCCTTCTCCCGGGGCCAAGTCGACAGAGCCACCAGTCGCTGGTATTTACCAAAGGCGCCTGTTTTGGGGGTAATCAATTTCACGTTTAAACGAGCTACATTTAAAGTTATTAAGAAATCAATTAATTTCAAAACAAAATGGTTACAAAATCAAATCCTAACACCTTGTTCCTTTTATTGATTCCTTTTTTTGGTATGCCAAAAAAAGTCCACTTTCAAACATAATTCTTCGGGATTTTTATCAAAAAGCAATATTACACAGAAAGTCATTTTCATATGACAAATTCTGATTTGAGTCGCAGGTTTTCTTCGTTTTAAACGATTTCTTATGTTGTTTGATCTTACTTAAAAACCTTCAAAAAATTGAGGGTTTTCCGTCATTTTGCTTTATAATGTATGATAAAACGTTTTGTGTGTAGGCCCCTTACTCCTTCACTTTTCCCCTTTTATTTTTTTCCCCAAAAAGTTTAGTTTAGTTTGGCTGTTTTTGTGCTTTCATTAATAAAGCTCCAACAGGAAGAAATTTTCTTCGTTAAAACGTTTTTTGGTTTAATGTGTTGAAAAACTAAAGACGTGTTTGTTTGTTTATAAGTCAGTTCGAAAATAACCCCGGGATCATCATTCAAAGAAAGTCCTGAAATACCGGGTAAGGGCACTGAACTACACACTTACTTTGAAAATAAAACCCCCCGGCGGCATTTTGCGAAGTAATACAACTTTGTTAATCGTCTGGTTTGTTGTTGTTTCCCGTGTTTTTGGTGAAAACCGATTTTTCAAGTGCCAAAAAACTAACATTTTTTAATATGCAAAAAATACTTTATCGTCAAAGGGAAAGGGCTTTTATTGGGAAAAAGGGCAGCCACCTGAGACGTCCCAGTCATTTCACAGTGCACACGGGGGAACACAAAGTGCAGGCCCAAGTGCAGGGGCTGACCCTTGTGTATTCTCGCATCAAAAGGACCCACAGAACCAGCGGGGTACAACGGTACCCGTCCGTGTGGTCTGCTGGTTCACTCTCCCCCTCTGGGGGGTACGTGATGCGATCCGGTTCCCGCGCAGAGTGTTCCAGACAAATTCCTGTCTCTGGTCTTCAGGGGCACGACACGTCAAATTCCAGACAGGATGCTGGCTGTGAACCCCCTGAGGTCCCCTCTCCTGGGGGGCTGGGGCAGCAGACACCTTTGCCCCTTTGCTATCGTGGTGCAGGGCTCCGTCTGAACTACCCATCAAGGCAAGGTCTCCCCAAAATCACATACAGAAACAAAATGCAACGACGCATTATCTTTAGAAAGGGAAGACAAGAAACAACGAGTAACCGATGCACCATTCATATTGAATACTTAAACGTTTATATGGCATTAGATGTGTCAGTAGAGTCTTGTTTCTGCAACTAAAGGACTTTTTTTACGGGGGTTTTTGGGGGGGGAGCGTGTCCCCTAATGGGTTTTATACAGGCGCGGTTTTTGGCTCAGTTTCAGGTTCTTTTATCATTTCATTTCCCCTGACATATCCCTTCATTTTCCTCTCTCCTCTGCCTCTCCCCCCCCCTTTTTCTTTCGCTCATCATCATCCTAAACAATATCATCATATCATCATCATCATCCCAACCCTCATCATCATCATCACCCTCCCCCATCTCATCACATTTCTCTTATCATCATCATTACTCATATCATTTTCATCGTCACATCGTCGTCTCACATCTCCATCTTCACACAATCATCTATTGTATTATTATCGTTGTTCTTTCCATCAGCCTGTTATTGACTACGCCAACCCCCGTCCTCATTTTCCCCTCTGTCAGATAACAGTTTTCATTATATGTATTTGCAGCCCGTTTTTCTTCCCTAACTTTTCTACCCCTTTTTCTTCACATTGAAATAGTGGTTTTTAAATTCTCTTATTTTACCCCACCCCATCACCCCATCACCACCCCCACCATCATCATCATCACATACTCAACACATCGTCGCGTCGTCAAACAGCAGCGACAGCATTTCCTGCTGTTGTCCCATCATCTCATCATCATCATCATCATCTCATCTCATCACATCATCATCGTTTTTGCATTATCAATGTCATTTTTACATTTCATTATGATTATTGCTGTTGTTGCCGGGTTTTTGTTGTGTTTTTGTTGTTGTTGTTGCGTTGTTGTTGTTTTCGTTGGCGCTGTTGTTGTTGTTGTTTTTGTTGTTGTTGTGCTGTTGGTTTTGTTTTTGGTGATGTGGTGATGGCATTTTTTTTTTTTTTTTTAACCCGAATTCTTTCCCCTCCCGCAGCCTGTTTCCATTCCACACCCATTGTACGCCAATTAGTGGGGATAAAGACTGCCCAATAGGGAGTTGAGCCCAATTTGTGAGATAATACTGCCCAATTGTGGATAACTACTGCCTTTGTTTTCAGTGTCTTGAATATTGTTGGTCTGAGGAAACGAAAAGGGGCGAAAGGGGTTTTGTTTTTTTAATGTCTGTTAAATGTGGGTAAAAAAAATTTCCCCGTGATGTCGTTCCCCAAATCAAACGGTGAGAGGGGCCCGTGCCTTTGAAGGAACTGGGGATCGGGTGGCAGGGTGGAATGTACCCCTCCCAATGCTCCCCCTGTGAATGCCCACTTTTTCGATGGGCCCTTTAAATCCCCTGAATCGCCCTCAAGATCATGGCCTGGGATGGTTAGGGGAGGAGTGTTTCCCTGACAGAGAGCGATTGTACAACCCTTTAGTTTCGTTTAAGTTTTGTGTATGGAGCGTCACAAAAGTCCGACTTGGCCCTATACGCTACATCCATCTGCTGTGATTTTAAAACCCCACTGTAAGGATTTCTACTAGGTACTGAAGAAAGACAGATGAAGGGTTTTTTGAAAAGGGGCCTATGGGGAGGACTTAAAATCTGATCGCATTTTGCCCCAAAGCCGGCAGGCCCTTGGGGACCTACCCTCATCATCTGCAAGCCTCATCATGCAATAATATATATATGGTTTTTTGGGGGTTTGGGGGTGTGTGGCGTGCGTGTGTGTGTGTGTTGTGTGTTTGTGGTGTGTGTGTGTGTGGTTTTGGGGTGGTGTGTGGGTGGTGTGTGTGTATCATTTAACGACTTTCCCCATGTGATGTTAGACGATTAAAAAAAAAAGTGTGTGAGTAAGGGTAAACAAGCATGACTAAAATTATAGATTCCAAGTTTCATTATGTATGTGTAAAGTTGACATATATGGGGCTTGGGGGTTATTTTACTATATCTGATTAAGGGAAAAAGTATAATACCTATTTGAAATAAACAAAAAAAAAAAAAATATATGATAACAACATATCATGAACACTCTCACCCCCCCCCACCCACCCCCTTTCATTCCCCCCCCCTCTATCCCGTCTCCATCCTTCCCCCCCACCCTCACTTTTATGTTAAAAAAAATCAGATTTTGTAATGACAAATTTGGGCTGTTTTCTAAATTACAAACAAAGTCTTTAATTAAAGCTGCGGAATTGAATATAATGTGCGAGTTATTTTTTAAAAAAAACTGGAAATTTGTATTTTTCAAGTTCTTGCATGAAAGAAAATGTTTGGGGTATTTTGTTTCCCAAAAATACAAACCACATTTTGTTTTACATATTTTTTTTATGAAATTAAACTAAAGGACCGAACAAGCCCGCGGTGCGCGCCGGCGCGCGCTGGGGGTGTGTGTGGTGTGTGTGTGTGGGGTGTGTGGTGTGTGGTGTGTGTGTGTGTGTGTTGTGTGTGAATCTAATTTTTTTCCACAATTGGGATATTGTACACACAAAAAAGAAAGGAAATCGTGCCGAAAAAGACAGAAAGGGAAAGAAAGAGTGTATGTGCTTTTGCGCGCGCGCGGCGCCGTGTGTGTGTGTGTGTGTGTGTGGGTGTGTGGTGGTGTGTGTTTTGGGGTGTGTGTGTGTTGTGTGTGTGCATTGGTGTGCGCGCGTGTGGTAATACATACGAGTGGCCTGGTATGTGTGTGGCATATGTGTGTTCTTGTATGATGCTTATTAATGATAAAGGTAATCACAATGTGTAAAAAAGTTTTAAATGAAAAAAAAAAACAACAACAAAAAAATGAAAAATTTCACAACCCTCAAAAGGGACATAAACTTAACCTTTCCAGTCCTTGTCACGTTTAAGCTTTACATTTTTCCACTTCCCTCCCCACACATATCCCCCCCCCCCCCCTCCCCCCCACACACAGAAAAAGGAACCCATGAATCTTTCCCCCAAGGATGCGCTCTAAGCAACAAAAAACTCACGTTAGAGCTGGGGATTTAAAAATGGGCTGTGCACTATTTTGCCTCAAAACTGGGAAATATTGTTCATGTCTTGGGGTAAACAATAGATCGCTTATTTTTTTTTTACATCAACACATGTGTTTATAACAAATTTTGTTTTAAAAGCACAAGTTTCCCCCTTACACGATGAAAGATATTTTTATTTAAGCAAAAAATTGGTTTTGGTTTTTTTTAAAAAAAAAGATTTTGAATTTTTCAAAAATATTTTTTTAAAACCCTTTTAATTTTGATTGGGG
>JAFLJL010019387.1:53054-92609 GCA_018398815.1 Conus ventricosus
TGTCGTCCCCGGTCACAGGTCTGCGTTTTTTCGTCATTAAATCGTCGTTATTCACACTTTGTTTTGTGTGCTTTCTGCGTTTTGTCGTCGTGATGGTTCATGTCACAGTAGTTGTGATCTGTTTGTTCATTGTCGTCCAGTGAATGGTTCAAGTCACAGCTAGTTGTGATCTGTTTGTTCATTGTCGTCCAGTGAATGTTTCATGTCACAGCTAGTTGTGATCTGTTTGTTCACTGTCGTCCAGTGAATGGTCTATGTCACAGCCGAAGAGCTGGGTTAAGGCGGACATACCATCTTCGATGGGGATGTTTAGCTTTTATGGTTGTTGGCCCCACATCCTTTCTTAAGTTGAAAGGAAAAGTTCTTTATTACCTATGCTGCCTGCCAATCTGTCATGATGCCATTCGGATAAACGATTCATTTTTGTCTGGTTGCTCGCCGGTCTTTATGTAGTTCTGTCTGTGTTTCTGCCGATGTGTCTATATGTGTGCATTTGCATGGGTGTCTTTTTGGCTGTCTGTGTACATGTCTATGTTCTGCTCTCCAACACATAACCTCCTTGCCTGTGTTTCTGCACGAGTACGTATCAGCAGAGATTTGTCATTTTCTGCATATCTCTGTTACTCTGCTAAATACTGTGTGTGATTGATTGATTTAATTTAACGTCTGTCCACAACATTGGTGATATTAGACTAGAAATAAACCAATCCAAAAAATAAAATAAAAAACACACACACAAAAAAAACCCCAAAAAAATAATTAAAACGGGCTGTGTAAGAGTTTGTGTCTGTGTTTGCGAGCTGTGTCTGCTGAATTTTTCTTTGCCTTCAGTCCTAAGTCATGATCAAGCGTTCTTTATTTACCTTAGTTTAAAAGCAATACCATACAGAACATGTTTTTGTTTCTTTCTTAAACAGCAAAAGCAGTCTATATCTGTTCCATTTATTACTCAAACTTCTTACATATTAATTCTACTTTTCACATACAAAACCTTATGCCATCGAAATTGAAACATCAGAATATTGTCAGGTTGAGCTCGATGCTTACTGCAAGACCTGGGATAAACAGTGTTTTTGTTTTTCCCTGTGGAGCCAGGATGAACAGGCGATCGGGGTTGCAAACGCGTGAGCAGCCCACGTACAGCTGTCCATGCGCGAAGCAGGGAATGTCCAGGTGAAGGCCAGTCACCGTCAGCGATTGTCCCTGGACCTTGTTGATGGACGCCCATCCATAAGGGGTGTGAGAGTGCAGAATGGCTTGCAGGCGCTGAATGATCTCTGGTTTCACACCTGGCATAACCTCGCAGCGTCTGGTAGCTTCTTTTCACTGTCTCCCATAAAGTAAATCTGGAGAAACTGTGGCCTGGTTGATGGCTGCGGCAGCAGGGACCCAATGCTGTGGTAGACCTGTCCCTGCACCTTGAATGAAGGCATGTATCCAGGCGGCTTTACCTCCCGTGCACATCCGAAGCTAGTCATTTGGAAAGCAGAGTTATACTTTCTTTATGTTTGAAAGGACATGACTGGTGTTTGCCCGAGTTCCCAAGGAATTAGGATCGAAGAGGCTCTGGCGCTTCAATCAGGGGTGGCAGTCTGAACTTGCCACTGTTGCAGCAGATTCCTGGTGCCTCCTCTCTGCACTTCAGAGCATGGCAATGTGGGCACTCTGCTGACAAAGTGCCGATGAAAACGTCCTTGTGGTTACTGTAGGGGTTGAAGCGCTGTAATGAAATGCTGAGTTAACGCCATCTGATTTTGGTTGGTTGTGATAAACCCCTAGCGCTACACACATCTGTCATGTTCTTGTTTTATTCTAACCTGCCTATGCTGTTGACTTCATTGCTGTCTATTTGTTTGCCTTGTGTTCTCTATCCTTTTTCGTCTACCTTCCCTCTGTTCTAAAGTTCCTTGCTCTCTGCGTGCTGCTTTACGCTCTCTGTCGCTTTTTCGTCTACCTTCCCTCTGTTCGGTTGTCTCTTGGTGTCTACGTGCTGCCTTGCGTTTTCTGTCTTTCTGTTGTCTTGCGTACCTCTCTTCACTGCTTTCTTCTGATCGAGAACGTTGAACTCTGGCCGTTGCAGAAGAGCGTGTGAGCCGGGTTCTCTTTTTGGGCGGCATCGATTTTAAGTTCGACTGGAAGAATAGAACATATGTAAATAAAAGAAGGTTAATTCAGCATCTCTAGGCGTGTATGTTTGATAATCAAATCTATAAACAGAGAAGAAATTAGATGGAATCGCGATGACCGGAAACACATACTTTTTGGATGAGCCGAAAGGTTCGTCTGCTTCAGAGTTTGTACTAAAAGAATAAATAATACATTTGCGAATTAGAAATGGACGTTGACTTACACAGATCTACACGTGGTCAAGTGATGAAGAAGAATTTGATTATTGTCAAACGTTCATGACGTCAATCAGTCGCTGTGACGTTATGCAGCACAGGAAAAGGCCAAGGACACCACGTCTTTTTTGGGATTTCTCATTTCTTGTGGCGATTTTTTTGTGAATACCTAAGCTTTCTAATTATGTTTTACATAGTGTTTTTGCCTGAATGACCTTCGTGAATCAGATTTCTTGGTTTCGTCCATAATCAAATTAAGTTTTTTTGGGGGATGCGCGTTTTTTTCGATATTTCCCCTTAAACATTCACTTGAACACTTTCCAAATCTATTTTAAAATAAATTTTATATAAAGCTGTTTGTTGGTTTCGTGTAGGTTCGATGATTCAGTTTTAAGTTTTTGGACGCAAAAGCGTCCGACGAAATGGTCAGTGATTGCCGCCCAACGTTGCTGTTTGAGGACACCTAGAATTACTTGATACAAATTTGGGTTTTTCCGATTCGGCCCAAACTGTGGCGGTGTTATAAGCGAAAGACAGAAAAACTCAGCTTTCCCTAATAGATATAAACCAAAATACATTCCAGGATAAGTAACCGAGACAGACAGAAAACTCAGCTTTACATAATACATAAAAAACTAATACATTCCAAGGTTTAAGTAACCGAGCCACCATTCCAGCAACTGAGAGAGCAGCTTGGTGTTGAAATGACTGCAAGAAACATTCAATCATAAACAAAGCTTGCTCTTATAGTTGGGGGGCCAGTGTTTTCCCGTTGGTTTCAAATGCTAATTTTTGGCCATGGTTGGACTGTGTTCTGGAAGGATTTACTTACCAAAAATTATGTCGCCATTTTTTTGTGTGATTTCTTAATATTTTTCTCTCAGTTTCAAATTACGGCCAACATTGTGGGTAAATGATTTGAGTTAATTACCCCAACATACATTCTGTATGGAAAGCAGAACCCAAATGTATCTCTCTCTTCTCTCTTTTCTCTCTCTCTCCCCTCTCTCTCTCTCTTCTCTCTCTCTCTCTCTTCTCTTATATTATTTATATATATATTTTTTATATATTTAAAAATATATATATATATAAATTAAGTATTTTAATAATTCAGAAAAAAAACACTCCTTTGAAACCTCAAACTTTTTCTCAAACAGGGATGTTCTATAAGAATGGGAGTACAAAAAGTTTGAGGTGTACTTACAATGGGAACGAAGAAATGCTGTGTGTGTGTGTGTGTGTGTGTGTGTGTGGGTGTGTGTGTGTGGTGTGTGTGTGTGTGTGGTGTGTGTGTGTTGTGTGTGTGTGTGTGTGTGTGTGGGTCTGTCCGTTCGTCCGCCCCTGGTCAAAATGTGTTCTACTCGCTCCAGCAAAACTAAAAGGGCCGATCTTCTAAAAGTTTGTAGGTATGTTCATAATGGATCACGGATCTGCCTGTGTTGTTTTTTTTTTTTTTTTTTTACCGTTACAGCCGTTACTCAACGGCCATAACGGGCCCATAACGGTTTTTCTTTTTTATGGAAATTTTCTCAGAAAGTACTTGGCGATCTTTCTGAAAATTTGGATATGTTCATTATGGGTCACAGATCATGACCAAAGTTTTCTTTTACCGTTATCCGTTAGTAACGGCTATAACGGCCCATAACGGTTTTTCTTCTTTATGGAATATCTCAGAAAATATTTGGCCGATCTTTCTGACCATTTGTAGGTATGTTCATCTGGGTCACGGATGATGGCCCGGTGTTTACCGAATAAACCGTTACTAAAGGCGATAAACGGCCCCAAACGGTTTTCCTCTTTATGGAAAAATCTCACGCGTATTCAAGACAAACTGGAAGTACGTTTATATGCTTTGCATCTTTTTTTTTGTTTTCTTTTTTTGTTTCTTGACTTCTAAATTGTACATACAGTGATAATCTCATAGCTCAAACCTGTTTTACTTAGTTCTTTCCACTGCCCAATGTCTTTTTGGGTTGCACACGTCCTTTCTGCACCTCAGCTGGCATCACAACCTTTGTGATGAAGTTGGGCAGGTCTTCATCCTCGTATTTCATAGGATTCATGGACGATATGCGCACACTTTTGAGTCGAGCACTGTTCTCTTCCTGTCTTGTCCAGACAGCAGTGATAGTCATGATGTTCCTTATGTGTAGTTGCTGTTGAGCCAGCCATCACATGTGTTCTTCAGAAAAGCCTACTAAGCTCTGGAGCTGTAAGGAAGAAGCTCTCCAAGCACGGCATTCTGTGTAATGCCCACGAGTCCGCCAGTGACTTTCACGATGCAGTTGATGTGCTGAAGAGCATGATCCACCCCAATGGCACAGAATGGGATCTGATTTTTGTTGAAACGAAGTTTACACAAATGAACTCTTGATGTATGTCTGGATCTGTGATCTGGATGGCTGTCATCTCCTCAAGGTAAAGTGGATCCAGCCTGGCATACTTCTGCTTGTCAAAAGCAAATAAGTACTTGCACAGACATAAAGGGGACGACAGGTGCAACTCCCAAAGACTATCACAGGTGGCACGGATGAATGTATATATGAGTAATGTATATATGAGTAATGTATATATGAGTAATACAATCCTCATGTAGGTCCGCACAAATTTGAAGAGTGAACTTTGTGATCCCTTCTTCTTATCAAACTCGGCCATCATTTCAGTACCCTTTGGGAATCAAGGATAGTTAGCATTTTTTGCTGCTCTTTCAACATCTCTTGTTGCAGGTATTGAACACAACTTTGGTCAAGCTGCTGTGCTGCCCTCTACACATGGCCCCTTCAGATAAGGATGTTCAAGGAAGAATTCTTCTACATAAGAGATCATAGAGGGCCTGGACTGTAGTCATGTGCATTTCTTATTTCTAAGGCCTTAACTATCATGCAAATGGTAGCTGATGTGAAATCATCATTGCATCTTCCTGAAGAGGAGAAAGTGAGATCTCATTTATTGTATGCAGGTTTGGATGGGCAGTGGCTGCAAAGTTCAACAAGAAGTTATTTTGTATGACCATAAACAGGATAAACAGACATTCTGTAATGAAGACACTGTTAGTTCAGATTGAATATTTGTTAAACTAACAGTATGTGCTTGAGTGGGTGAATGGGGAATAGCGAATGCTTCTCGAAATGAGCCTTCAGCAAGCTTATACTCCCCAAAGGGGGGAGACAATCTCCTAAGGGAAGGAAAGTCCTAGCATATAACTCCTGGTCAATCCCAAAGCATATAACTTCTGGTCAGATACCAGCATTTCGAAACTTGATTGTTTCTCCCAAATTTGACCGCGGAAAGGGGAAACTTGACTCCTTGCCTTTTCGGTTTTAAGCAGAATGCTATCCCAAAAAAAGGGGCTGGTGTGCAATACCATTGTATGTTTGTTGAGTTTTCAAAAAACAACAAAAAAAACAACTAAAGGTGCCACCTAAGAAGCAAGAGAAAACATGAAACAGCAAAACAAGCTACATTTTCTAGTGAAAAGTAGAACATATAAAAAGATAACCTCTTAAGCCACAAGCGCTGAGGGCCAGTTCTGGAATGAATCCGCAAGGGACTGAATTACAATAAACTAATAAATACACACATATATATTAATTCTTTTTTCCGCGTTCAACAAATTCCCAATACATAGAATCCTATGTCGAAATCTCAAATATCTTCGAAGAAAACATGTCCACAATTGCACTATAAGCTTCATAGTAATTTTCCTTTTAACAGATGACTGTAGTCCATATGAACAATTCCTTAAATTATCTCCATTGATTTATGTATCACAACACATCAATATAATTGTCCAGAGTTCTTCTTTTCCCTGTAGAAGTACGTATCACTTGTGGGGAAAAAAAATCTTTAAATACTTTCTCTCAGGGAGAGTCCATAAATCAACTCTTTTTTCACGTCGATGTCAAAGTATCATATACACCCCGAAGAGCTGTGGAACAACGTTTTTCTCTTTCATTCCTCTTTCATTCCTCTTTTCAGTCCATCAAATTAATCAAGGTCTTTTCTCCTCTTGACTCAATACATGGAATTGTGTCACGCATCTCTGAGGTAGTATGGGATGCTCTTTCTTCTTGAGAGTACATAGTTTTCGTACACCATGATTTCACACCCGACATTTTGGCGTTTGCACATGTGCTCGTGCAAATATGATAATGTCACCAGCGTCGAGTTGGGCTGGCCTCCCCCTATTTTGAGTCTCTAAGAGTACCCCCCCCCCCCCCCCCCTCTCGCAGATGGTACTTTCGCCCTTTAAGGAGATGGCCGTACACCATAGTCACTCGCTTGCCCTCCTCTCCTGGCTTTTTCAGATGGCCGTACACCATAGCCCAACTCGCTTGCCCTCCTCTCGGGCTTTTTCAGATGCGGGGACAGTTGTTTCCCTAGGTCTCTTACATGCAAAGAGAAGTCTTCCCCCAGTGAACACCTCCGCTTCCCTTCAATTAACATTTGGCTTTAGAAATTCTCTCTTTGTCGCTGAAGAAGGTCCAGTGGGCGATGAGGGCCGATTGGTTTTGTCGTCCAAACAATCCAGTGCAATTAACAAAACACACAGAGCTAGTTAACTGTCACACTCCATAAACTCCGTGTGCATGTGCGTGTTTTGTTTGTTTAATTCTACAAACCACTACAATTTGATGGATTTTCAACGGGCAAAGCAAGGTAGCACCTGTTAATTTGGTTAAAAATCAACCCAGACAGTGCTAGAAAAGTAAAGTTTGGCAGTAGAAGGGCATCTGGGAGTCATGACCTGGGTACGGCCCAACCCACTTAGAGTGTAAGGAATTCAGGACCGAAACACTTGTCGGGAGAGGTTTTCTTCTCTGAAGAACTTCTGCTGTTAAACTCTTGCTAGAGTTTCTTACTACCAATAAGTAATTGTCAGTTTTGACGAGAAAAAGAACCTATATTGTGTGACTACAGGAAGTTTGTCCAACCTATCAAGCCCTCTCTAGCCTCACAAAATAGCCGCAGATTAATATAATGTCGCGGGAAACCTGACATAAAGTAATTTGTTAAGATAGCAAATACTTTCTAGTCGTGTTTTGCTTCCAGAGTTTTAAGAATTGTTCTAGTAACAAGATTATATTTCCTACTCATTTTTGTATCCGACTTCTTGGAAATTTGTTTCAATAACAAGTCTACCTCATCACTGCCCACTTCAATCAACCTTTTCAATAAATGGTAAGTCTGGTTAAAAAAAGGCATGAACATTCTCCCCTTGTTCGGGCCTCACATTTTCAAAATGTTTCCCTAAAACCTTCAGAGGTAGCCATGAACTTTTTCAACAATTGTTGCTTCAAATTCTCATTATTCAAGGTATTCACTGGCAAAAAGGGGAATGGTAAAGAACACAACGCAACTCCTTGTAACACACTAGCTAAGTGGAATGCTATTGTTCCTTTTTTCATCTCAACATGTTAGCATGTGAGCAAAAAAGCATTCAATATCATCCCTGGCTTCATTGAACATGGGTAATTTGGGAAAATGGGTACCAAAAATTTGAGTCTGATTGGTATGTGTTGGTCCCTCAGAAGATTTTTCTCTTTTTTTGTGCTCGGCTAATTTGAATTCAAGCCCCTTTTGCTCGAACAGGAGCTTATGCTTCTGTGCTTCTTCTTCCATAAGAAATTTTCTTTTTCTTTCTTGATGTTCAATCTGTAGCTTTTTTTTCTTCCATCAGTAGCTTTTTTTTCTTCCTCATCAATCTCTAACCTTTCATCGTAAATCTCTAACCTTTTCTTTTTTCTTCTTCTTTAATCTCAACCTCTTCTTTTTGTCCTCTTCTTCCAGCTCTTCTAACCTTTTCTTTTTTTCTTCTTCTTCTTCAACCTCTAACCTTTTCTGTTCTGACTTTAATTTGTCTGCTCTCCCCTTCAGTCTAATTCACGCTCCATAGCAGAATCAATATATTCATTGATTTTCAAAGGATCTGAGATACCCAGTAATTTTGCTTGTTGAACCAGGGCATGAAATTCCTCTTGTGGTAACACCATAGTGATTAAAGTTGCACAAGTTCAAGAAAATGACAAAAGAGATTTTTTTCTCTTGTCTTCCCAAGACTAGTCAGAAATAAGAGATTATTTTTCTGAATCAAATAGTAAACTCTTGTCTTCAAAAAACAAGTTAGAAACTAACGCAAAAACACTCTTACTAGTTTAAATCAAACCATTTAAAAAACGAGCAGCTACTGATTTAGGGGCAAGTTTGTTTTGTTTGTTTTTCAAATGACTCCCTAATTCATCTAATGGGGAGCAAATCACAGAAAAAAAAAAAAATCAACAGCGTTAGTACTAACTAACATACACAAACTAGCAAAATGAACTGAGCACTTCCAAAATCAATCACAGATTTAAAATCTGAACATTTTGATCGAAAATGTTTTAAAGAGAACACTATCAGTTAACTTTGGTTGCCTTTCAACGAATCAACATGGTTAGATAAAAATATTCTTGCCCTCTGTGGGGGATTAACGAGAACTACCCAACCAACAAGGGGGGACAGAGAGCATACGGGCACACGTGACCACCTCCAAAGCATACCGATCTGTGAAAAACGGCAGTCGAATTTGATAAAGTTCGCTGTGAGTAGTACTCATGGGGATTTTTTTTTTTTTAAAACCCCTCGGCTATGCACAAGCAGATGTGAACAACTCGTCGGGGACTCGTGCTTGTGACACATAGTGCTCGTTCTGTTTTCCTGGGGTGTGTTCCTATGTACCGAGCATTTTCCTCTGTGATTCATCACTTCATCTTCCCTTTGGTTTGTAGTTAACTGTGATTCACTCACTTCTTTTCCTTTGGTTTGTAACTGTGATTCACTCACTTCATCTTCCCTTTGTGTTTGTAGTAACTGTGATTCACTCACTCATCTTCCCTTTGTGTTTGTAGTAACTGTGATTCAAATCACCTCATCTTCCCTTTGTGTTTGTAGTAACGTGATTCACCCACCTCATCTTCCCTTTGTGTTTTTTAGTAACTGTGATTCACTCTCCTCATCTTCCCTTTGTGTTGTAGTAACTGTGATTCACTCACCTCATCTTCCCTTTGTGTTTGTAGTAACTGTGATTCACTCACCTCATCTTTCCCCTTTTTGTTTGTAGTAACTGTGATTCACTCACTTCATCTTCCCTTTGAGTTTGTAGTTACTGTGAATCACTCACTTTATCTTCCCCTTTTTGTTTGTAGTAACTGTGAATCACTCACTTCATCTTCCCTTTTTGTTTGTAGTTACTGTGAATCACTCACCTCAAATTCCCTTTGTGTTTGTACCAACTGTGAATCGCTCACTTCACCTTCCCTTTCTGACTATAGTAGCTGTGAATCATTTGCATATCTTTCATTTCTGCTTGTAGTAACAACGCACTAAAATGATATGTTACTGCAACGTTTCTGCAATGGTACTCTTAGGATTGTTCAAGAAAATCTACGTTATTTTTTTTTTCTTTGAAGCTTTACGAAAACAATATCATTCACAAACGATTGCCTCAACATTTGAACATTATCTGGAATATAATCTTTAAAATACTTTTTTCTACAACTGATTGATTTCTTCTTGGTTTATATTCTCTTTCAATAGCACCTGAACAGAAAGCATCACTCTAACATTTTCTTCTTACATTCGCATGTCGTGGGTATCCTAACTTCCCTGGTGACATACAAAGTGATAAATCATCCATGCTATCTCCGTCTTTTCACACACAGACACACACACAGACACACACAGACACACACAGACACACAGACACACACACACACACTCACACACACACACACACACACACACACACACACACACACACAACACACACACGCACGCACGCCCCGCACGCACGCACGCACGCACGCACACGCACGCACGCACGCACGTACGCACGCACGCACGCACGCACGCACACACAACACACACACAACACACACCACACACACACACACACACACACACCATGAACGTACCACACACCAAACAACCACACACACACACACCACACACACACCACACACACACACACACACCACACACACACACACACACACACACACACACACACACACACACACATATATATTAAAATATATATACACACACACCACCCACACACAACGCATATGCAGAGAGAGAGAGAGAGAGAGAGAGAGGTAGGTGGGAGAGAGAGAGGAGGAGAGAGAGAGAGAGAGAGAGGGATCAAGATCAAGACTCAATGTTTTATTCATATAGGCAAGCCCTTAGAAGGGGGTATACACGTAATTCATGTCGAAAATAGACATTGGTATTCGTTTTCGTTATATAAACCACATTCGGTTCTTTAATGCTTTATATAAATAAATAGCTAGCTGTTTAACAGTGTTTTTATTCGATGACGACATTAACAGGGTTAACTTGAAAAGGGAAGGATTTTTGAAATACTTTTGTGGATGAATTGTTCTCTAAGATCTTTAATACTGGACAAACCAATACAAAATGAACTTCCCTCCCCTTTCGTAATTTGACATAATGGACATATCAGATTTTGGTAGACGACTGTCTATAACGGAAATAATGAGTAAAAGATCAGAAACACCAAATCTAAACTTAGTCATAATGCGTTTTTAATATGTTTGTCTATTTCATTGAATGTAGACAGTGTAAACATCGTAAATGGTTATATGTTCTGTATAATTCAAATCTGTCACTGTTTTTGTACATGAGAATTCCAGTTTTGCCAAAGCAATCAACCAGTCTTTCTCGGAATACCTTGATAAAAACATCCACATCACCGACACCCTTTGGGTTTATCCATACAAACCGAAACCATATTCACACAATTTCATTCTCACATTAGTCACCCAGTTCTTTTTCCCTCTGTCATCTAAGTGTAACATCATTCGATATGCTTTGTAAAGGTAATCTGTAATCCTGCATCTGAATAATTCTAAGCCAGTATCGAACACATTTAACGGCGGAATTAAAAATATTGGAAATCTAGCTGTTTCACCATATACCAAACATTTGGTGTTTGTAAGAAACTCCAAGGAATTTTTTCAGAGCAAAAAGATGGATTTTTCTCACAATGTACGATAGCAG
Source organism: Conus ventricosus (assembly GCA_018398815.1). NCBI lineage: Eukaryota > Metazoa > Mollusca > Gastropoda > Neogastropoda > Conidae > Conus > Conus ventricosus. Next base: position 64,457 of record JAFLJL010019387.1, read on the forward strand.
CAGCATCAAAGGGCCCCCTACTTCAGCTCCATACTGCACCCTAGGTTGAACTTGGCATCAAATAACTTCAAAACAAAGTAAGGGAGTCATATTTTAGCAAAAGACAATTTCTTTAGTATGCACAGCAACACAGTTTGGATTTTACTTGCTAAATCCTTGCAAGCAAAGACAAGCTCAAGCGCGTTGAAAATTATACCTAAGTATTTATATTCATTTACAACAGGCATTATAGAACCATTTTTATGTCCATCTCTCTCTCACTGCAAGATATCCACCCTTTCTAAAAACAATATATTGCTTTTTGCCATAATTTAAATTTTAATTCTAATGAAGCAGCAACTCTTTGTAAAGTATTTAACTGGGTTTGAAACCCCAATTACTGTTCTGATACCAAGGCTACATCGTCAGCCAAAAGAAGAATGAAAATCTCCAAACCATCATTTAAAATTTGCACCGTGCCTTCCACAACGTATAACTTCCTGTGTTAATTCATTAATGAATTTAAAAAGGAACAGAAGAGGGCTACAGACATCGCCCTGTTTCACACCAGAGGGACAGTTTATTAGTTTTGTTTAAAGCAGCACCAATCGCACTCTTGCCTTTACACTATAATACATACTTTAAAACACATTTAAAGTTTCCCATGAATACCATTTTTAAGCAGGATAGGCCACAGCAAAGTTCGTTTACTGAATCAAACGCCTTCTCAAAATCAATGAATGCACATACAATTTACGATTTAAACAAAACTGTTTTTGTACAAATGCCATCAGTGTGAACATGTGGTAACAGTAGAATAATTTTTCTTAAACCCAGCTTGAATTCTCCGGTAATATATTTTCTTCCACCCACCCTGCAATCTCCTGTTTATAATAGCACTGTACATTTACTGCAGATATTACACAACGAAATTCCTCTATAATTATTTGGATTGTTTGCATATCCTTTTTTATACAATGGGATACAATAGACCGGACCAACATCTGGGATACACCCTTGATCAAACAAGGAGTTAAAGATTTTAACTAAAAAATCTAGAACAGTTTGACTGACAAGCAGTTTTTATTAGTTCACCTACAATTCCGTCTGGTCCTGCAGCTTTTGCGAGGTTTGATCTTTCTTAGAGCAATTAGAACTTCTTCTTTGGAAATGGGACGATTTAGATGTTGTCGTCATAATCGGTTTTCCCTCGATGTAATTTTTCGTTTCCCATATCATTTGAGAGCTAGCATTTCCTTCTAGCAGATCCCTGAAATGATTAAACCATGTTTCTAGACTTTATTGTTTACCCGGTTGTTTTCTTTTTTTCGAAATTTTTGTGAACGCAATCCAAAAATCTTTTTTGATTATTCCCCAGAATTAAACTAATTTTGTCAATAAAGCTTCATTATATTGTTTTTCTTTTCTTTTTAAAAAAATGTTTGTATTCTCTCCTAGCTTTGCAATAGGCCGCACAAGACGGTTCTGACAGAGAAACGTCGAAATCTGTTCAATAAGTTACGAGCATTTCTTTTGTAAGTCTGCATTCCATATCAAACCAGTCGTCTTCTTTTTGACATTTTCCAATACAAACCTGTTTCTTCATGCCTTCCGCGCCTCTTTTATACAACAATTAAAACACGTTTAATGCATCTTCAATGTTACTATCAACCAGTCGTACGGCTTCTTGCATGCGCACTTGCATTTCATCGGAAAAAATGACATTTTTAAAACAAATCAGCATGAGCTTCGCTCCAGACAATTTTTCAATTGCCAGCGCCTGTTGTTGACCTGTGAGGATTCATAGTTATGACATGGGGGAAATGATCTTAAGTTCTAAAGGCATATGGTCAGAGTCCCATTCTCTCTGACACAAACATCTCACAACCACCACAAATCAAAGAAACAAATCATAGGACATCAAAAAATAGTTTATTGACACTGCTTCCGCTATCCGATATATATGTGTAGCGACCTTGAAGGTCCCCCCTTACACACGCCATTTAAAATACCAGTTTGAAAAGCAGTACACATGTTAAATAGCAGTTTTTCCATAATTATTCTGGGCAACATTTCTGAATTTCGAACACAAACGGCCCCACTTTTACGTTGATCTTGTATGAGTCATTTTAATCCTCAAGCCCCAAAAATAAAAATTAGAAACTCTACTATTCAAATCCCGCAAAAATCCACAACTTCTTTTTTTAACAAAAAGAAAACAGTCACAACAAAGTGATAAATCATCCATGCATCTCCGTTTTTACACACACAGACACACACACAGAACACACAACCACACAGACACACAAAAACCAAACACCCACACACCACACACACACACACACCCACACGACACACCACACACACCACACACACACACCACACACACAACGCACCCCACGCACGCCGCAGCACGCACGCACGCACACCACGCACGCCGCACGTACGCACGCACGCACGCCCACACACACACAAAACACACACACACACACCACACACACACACACCCCACATAAACGTACACACACACGAAAACACACACACACACACCGCAACACACAACAACACACACACACCACACACACCACCACACACACACACAACATATTATATACACCACACGCACGCAACACATACGAATGCAGAGAGGGAGAGGAGAGAGAGAGAGAGAGAGGGGAAGGGGCCCCACACACACACACGCGCACACCCAACGCACGCACGCACACACACACCACACACACTCACACACACACACACCCCACACAAAACACACCACACACACACACACACACCACACCACACACACACACACACACACACAAACACACCACGCACGCACGCCGCACACGCACGCACGCGCACGCACGCACAACACCACGCACACACACAAACACAACACACACAACCAAAACCCCACACACACACACACACACGCGGCCGCGCGCGCGCACGCACGCACGCCGCACGCACGCACGCACGCACGCAGCACGCACGACCCACGCACGCACGCACGCCACACAAAACCACACAACAACACCAAAACCACCTTTCTGCAATCAAATAAGCCAATTCAATGTCTACCTGACAACTCGTTTAAAAATGCAGCCGTTTTTCCCGTGGGGTGGTCATGGCGCTTTGAGCAGAAAACCCCCCCAAAAAATTTTGAAGTTAAAGAGTTGCCGAAAGAGGGCGTACTGTGTTGAAAACTAATCTGTTTGACAGTATGTTTCATTTGGGATCTACGAAACCTCGAAAAAGGGCGGGTTTTACAACCGTTTCGGTTGATGCTAAAAACCGGGAGGGGGGGGAAATGTTTAAAGGCGGGCCCCGCGCCATGACCAATGTTTAGAGGGAAGGAAAGGGGAAGGGGGGAGAGAGCTGAAAAAGGGGGAAAAGGAAGAAGAGAAAGGGGGAGAGAGAGGATGGGTGAGCCCAAAAAGGAAAAAAGCGGGAGAAAGGGAGAGAGAGAGAAGAGAAGAGAGAGAGAGAGAGAGGAGAGAGAGAGAGAGAGAAGAGACAGAGACAGAGACGAGAGACAGACAGACAACAACAGACAGAGAGAGAGAGAGGAGAGAAGAGGAGGGGGGAGAGAGAGAGAGAAAGAGAGAGATTCCGATTCACGATTCACGATTCACGATTTTTATTGTCATTACCTTTTTCGGTAAAATGAAAAGGGGGGGAAACAAACACTCAAAAAAGTAACGTTGCTGAATAAAATAAATAAATTTTCTCAACAAACTTCAATCATTATAATAATCATTTAATCAAAAAGTACATACCAAAAAGACTCATCCATCACCTACCCAATTTCACAACAACAACAACAACAACCACCCCCCAAAACCACACACACACGCACGCACGCAGCAGCACCACACACACACACACACGCACAAAACACCATACACACACACCACACATACCGCACGCCGCGCGCGCACCACACACACCCCCAACACACACACACACACACACACACACACACACACACAGATGTCTCGCACACCCATATCCGAGCGACAACCCAAAACCAAAACCCCCCTGCCAAAACCCATGCATACACACATTTCACCGGGATAAACACCACGACACGCAAAAAGAATACAGAAATTCGACCATCCACTTTTATCATATGGTAACTAAAACATTCCTTTACTCGTCATTTTAATGGATTATGCATCATTTTGAGTTAAATCTTTTCTTTTTCGCAATTTCGGGCCTTCTAAAATTTTGCAATGATTTGATAAACATTCGTCATTTGAAAGGAATAGATATAACATTTTGAAATTGAGCTAAATCCCTAGAAAAAATCACTTTTTTTTCGTAAAGTTACATATCCCGTACGTGGAAAAAAGAAAAGGTTTTTCATCCTCAACCTCTAACCACCATAGGGGCATGAAATTCTGAAAAGCCCTAGGCAAATACCATCTTTTCTTTTTTTCAATCCCAGAGTCTGAATCAAAAACGAGCAAAATAAACCTAGCCATTTGCTGATAAATAATAATACTTTTTAGCTTTAAAGAACTTTTTTAAAAGAATAAAAAACCCAAATGTATTTTTTCATTGTTCTCAATACCGAATGCCATTTTGTTTGTACAACTATCAGCTGTCTTTAAACCGAAATAAATTGTCCTTTTTCATTTCCAACACCCGAAACATCCATCAAAAACCAAAACGTTTACAGAAATAATTTTACTTGAAAGGCCCAATTCCCTTTTCCCTTCCGAGTTTAATTTTCCATATGTCGATGCTTGTTTGCAACGAGACTGAGGGAAATTTTTCATTTTTTAACCAGTATTTTAACCCGACAAAAAACTTATGTAAGAGGTTATCGGCCCGGGGCTCCCTTAGCTAGTATTTGAAGCCTGAAAAAACAAATGAAGGAAACGTTTAAAAACAAAGTTGCACCTTTCCTTTTTGATTAGAGTACAAACCCATTTTCGCAGAAAGTAAAATAGGGGTTTTATTTGAGTATCAAAAAATTTCCAAAATAGAATACAGTCAAAAAATTTAGCTTTTTTCAATGATTTAAAATTTTAATTACACCTTTCCCCTTTCGCTTCCCCCTTCCAAGCAAAAAATTTAAACTTAACTTGCGAAAATTCAATCCTAGGTACTATAAAATTGAAAATTTTTTTTTCTTCGAAGAGAGAGAGAGAGAGAGAAGAGAAGAGAGAGAAAAGGGGAGAGAGAGAGAAGACAGACAAGAGAAGGAAGTGAGGGGGATTTAAAGGATGAGAACAGGGGTTTCATCTTTCCCCCAATGCAGCACTATGCCGGAACGATGCTTTTTATTACTTTCCCAGGGTTTAAAAACACTAATAGTAAGGCCACGCTCAAAAAAATATAATAAAGGGCCCCTCACACAAAATTGTCACATCAGTTACAAACTAAAAAAAATATAACTTAAAACAACTTTAAAACACCCTAAACTTCCCCCGGACACATGAAGATGACCACGAGTGGAAAATTCAGGGGGATGTCCGGAAAAACCCCTAACAACCACTCCCCTTGAACCTTTTCCGTTCCCTTTTCCTCAGAAGTTAAATCAAATTCCCTTCCAACTTTCCTTTCCTAGCACTTCACCCCAAACACCCCTTTATCTTTTTGTTTTAGTTTCTCAAGGAGGCTCACTGCGTCAGACAGTCCCAAATTTGCTCACCCGACCCCAATTTTTAACCCCGGTTACGCAAGTTGATGGATAAATGAATTAAATTAACAATTAAAAATGAGAAAAATTTAAGAAAGGGTCTCGTGACTCGATCCAAGTCAGACCTACGCATTAGCCCCCGCGCTGGTCGACCTTTAGTGCCTACCCAACCATGGTTCTTTTATTTTTTATTATTTTTTTTTGTGTGTTGTAGTGAATTACACGGGGGGAAGGTATGATGTGTGGAAAAGGGGGCCAATGTGGGCTGGGAGATTGGTGGTGGGTGTGTTGTGTGTGTGTGTGTGGTGTGTGTGTGGGGGTGGTGTGTGTGTTGTGTGTAGTGGTGCACCCGCGCGCGCGGCCGCGCGCGCGGCCGCGCGCGGTTGGGTGTGTGGTGGTGTGTGTGTGTTGTGTTGGGGGTGTGTGTGTTTAGGTGTGTGAGAGGAGGAGAGAGAGAGAAGAAGAGGAGAGAGAGAGGAGTGGGGTGTGTGTGGTGGTTTTGGTGTGTGTGTGTGTGTGGGGGGGTGTGTGTGTGTGTGTTTGTGTGTGTGTTTTGGTTTGTGTGTGAATTCTTTCTCGATTTTGTTTTGGTTTTCCCCCCCTGCTTCAAATCCAAAAAAGTATTTGGGGCCGATTTTTTCGGGAAAATTGTGATATTTTTCATTATGGGTCCCCAGCATGACCAAGTTTTTTTTTACCGTTATATCCTTTAGTGCCGGCTTTAAGGGCCCCAAAAGGGTTTTTCTTTTTTATGGAAACCTAAAGAAAGTTTTTGGCCGATCTTTCTGACCATTTGTAGGTTTTTCATTATGGGTCACGGATGAGGGCCCATGTTTACCAAAATGCCGTTACTAACGGCGACAAGGGCCCCCCAAACTTTTTTTTCCCTTTTTTGGAAATTTATCTAAACGCTTTTTCCAAGACAAAACCGGTTTTACGTTTATATGCTTTGCATTTTTTTTTGTTTTTTTTTTGTTTCTTGATTTCTAAAGGGTCCCATCCATTGATAATTTTTCCCATACCCAAAACCTGTTTTATTTATTTTTTTTGGGCCCACCATCTGGCTGGTTCGGTCACCCTAAAGTGGGTTTAAAGAATTTTCAATTTTCTTTTTAGTTTTGTTTTCCCATAGTTAGAGGGAAAAGATCTCCTTCTTCTTCACCTCTTCATTTCCAAGGGCCCGGGGGGCCCTTTATGCCACCTTCTTTGGGGCTCCCAAAAAACACATCTCGGACCCGTTGGGGCCCTTTAAACGACAGGAACGGGGTGATTTTAAACGGGGTCTTTTTTCACCCCCCCTTTTTGATGAGGGGGTTTTTAACTGGGGGCGGGCGCGGAGGTCCTTTTGGGGTACTGGACTACCTATCCCCTTTCCTTCCCCCCCTGGGTTTTTTGCTGGTTTTAGCTGGGGGTGAGGAATTCATCCTGACTTGACCCCACGGCCTGGTAATGGGGCCCGGGAAATCTTCAGTAAGGCTTCCTCGTTTTGGGGGTACTTTTGAGGTCAAAGTTGTTTTTTTTGGGGAAAAAAAAAAAAAAAAGCTTCCATCTGAGATCACCAAAAACCACCACATTGCAACCATTCAGGAGGGGAAAAACCCCAAATGTCCAAGGGCACGTTCAGGCCCAATTTTCCAGTTTCCCCGGACCCCCTTTTAATGGGGAAAATTTGAAAGCCCCCACCCCCAAAGGTCATCTCCTAATTGTTTTGCCAAAGTCAGTTTTCCCCTTCCCCTGAAATTTCGCCCTGTTACTCGCTCCAGAAAAGGGCATAAAATTCCGGGTTAAAAGGCTTCCCCTTTCCCATCACCAATGCTTTCACTTTTGGTCCCAGGAGTTTCGCGTTTTCTTGTTCCCCATACAGGGGACAAAATATTTGTTCCGCAGAGTTGATGGTAACATTTGGTTTTGCAAGGAAAAAAACGTCAGGGGCAGGTGACTAAATTTTAGAGTTTTTTTTTTGGGCCCTCTTCAAAACAGCACCCAAAAACTGAAAGGGATAAGTCTCTTTGTTGTTTCTTCGGGGAGCTCCCAAAATGTTGAACATCCATGGAGTTTGAGAGGACCCCAATACCCGCAAAGTCACTTTTGAAACCCTTTGGGACTTACCCTAAAGGTGGTGGAGAGTTTTCTTTGAAAGAAAAAACTGCAGTTCATTTTTGGGTTGTGGTACGGGATAGGACTGTTTTGCTGACAACCTTCCCAAATTTTTTAAATTGTCTGTGACTTTATGAAAAGGGCTTTGGGGCAAACCACCCTTTCGTCTCCCCCTTTTGTGGTTTCCCTTTTCATTGAATTTGGGAAGGGATCAAAAACGGTAAAAGGGACTAGATGGACCAAAACATATTCTCTGCACTTGCTGGGGGGTAGTTTGGGAAGGGGTTTCGGGCCCATTGAGCACTTTTTTGGACCCAAGGGGGGTTCCCCATTGCCTGGACAATTGCCTTCCATAAATTTCAGTTGCCCCCTTGGGGGTGGGGACCCAATGCCCTTTGGATGACATCCTCTGGCTGCAGATAAAAAACCGGGATTCTTTTTGACAGGCCCAACAAGGGCACCATCAGCTTGCTTTTGTCTGTGCAGGGGTAGGAGTTCCACCACTTGCTGTGCAAAAGGGTTTCCGTGGGAGGGACTTGAACACGCGGGCCCAAATACTCTCCTTGAGGTTATCTCGGGGGGTTTGAGCGTGCAACAATCAACTTGCGGGAAAACATTGTCTGCCCGTCCAAAAAGCACCACTACCCGTTTCAGACTTTTTGTTTTCCCCCGTTTTTCTTAAACTTTTCCCAAAGTCTTCAAAAAACCCTTTTTCTTCTGGCCAATACGGGACCTCATTCGTTTTGTTTCTTTCCTCAATAAATTTGGCATATTTCCCGCTCCCCAATGTTTTCTTGGTTCCACCCGTCTTTTCTGCCCTCGTTGGAATAAACAACCTTTGTGATAAATTTTGGGGCAGGTCTTCACCTCGATTTTTAGGATTCAGGGGACGATTTTGGAACATATTTGATCGGGGGGTGCTGTTCTCTTCCTGTCTTTCCAGACAGCCAGTGATGGTCATGATTTCCTTATGTGAAGTTGCGTTGACCACCATAAACTGGCTTTTCCCGAAAAGCCTCTAACCTGGACTGAAAGGGGAAAGAAGCTCCCCCCAAGCACTGGCATTTGTGAAAACCCCACGGAATTTCCGCCGGGAAAACTTTCATGGTGCAGTTAAATGTGCTGAAAAACCTGAATCCCCCCAAAAGGGCACAGAATGGGATCTGTTTTTTGGTTGAAAACGAATTTACAAAAAAATAAAATCTTGATGTATTCGGACTGTGATCTGGAGGGCGGGTCACCCTCCTAAAGGGGAAAGTGGGACCCAGCCTGGCATACTTTTTGCTTGTCAAAAGCAAAAAAGTACTTGCACAGAGCATAAAGGGGGACGACGGGTGCAACTCCCAAAGACTATCACGGGGGTGGCACGGATTTTTGTATATATAAAATTTTGTATAATGAGTTTTTAAAAACCCTCATGTAGGTCCGCCAAACTTGAAGATGAACTTTGTGATACCTTCTTCTTTTTCAAACTCGGCCTCATTTTTTGTCCCTTTTGGGAATCAAGGAAATTTAAACATATTTTGCTGCTCTTTCACCATCTCTTGTTGCAGGAAATTGGGAACCCAAAATTTTGGTCAAGCTGCTGTGCTGTTCAAACACATGCCCCCTTCCCCAGATAAGGGGATCTAGGAAAAAATTCTTCTACAAAAGAGTTTCAAGGGGCCCTGGACTAGTCATGGGGAAATTCTTATTTCAAGGGGGCTTAACTATCATGAAAAAGGGTTAGTTTGATGGGGAAATAAACTTGCATTTTCCCTAAAGAGGGAAAAAAGTGAGTCTTAGTATTGAATGCGGGTTTTTGGATGGGCAGTGGCTGCAAAGCAACAAGAAGTTAGTTGTTACCATAAAAAAGGATAAACATGTCATTGACGTCCTCCCCTCAAGCATGTGACCCCCTTAAACATGGTTTAGTGTTTTGAATCATTTCCCAGCCCCAAAAAAAAAGGGAAAAAAATATTTATGTGGCTTAAACTAGGGGAGGGGGCGCCCCCAAAAAAGGGGTAAAAAGGACTCTTTAAAGAAAGAAGGGTGGTCTTTGGGGGTAAAAGTGCCCACTGAGGGGATTTTTAATTAAGGGCTGGTAAGGTGCGGGGCATGGGGTTTTTAAAAAACTGGTATGCACTCACTTTGGGGGAAGAGGAAAAAATCAGTTTACCCCAAAAGATGGCCTGAGATTTCGAACCTGTAAAGGACGCTGGTCCTCACTGTTGACCGGGTCTTTACCAGGTGAGCCATAAAAATTTTTGGGGGAAAAAGTACAGGAAAAAAAACCTAAAGAAAAGAGAAAAAAAAATTAAAAAAAAAAAATTGGGGAAGCAGGTTACTACACGAACCTTTTTCGTTTTTCCGCCCTTCGCCCTTCCCCTTTCCCCTTTTAAACCCCTGAGGGGGGTTAAAAAGATGGCCTTTGGGGGGGGGGGAAAACACACCGGTATTTTCCCCCCCCAGCAAAAAAAGATCCAGGGAGGGGAGTTGGAACTCTTTCATCCTCCAGTGACAGGAAAGTCGGGGGAGAGGATTTGGAAACTCATCATCTCCCATGACGGGAGAAGTCAAAGGGAGGGAGTGGGGGAACTCTATTTCCAGGAGGGGGAAAAACCCAAGGGGGCGATCGATGTTAGAGAGAAAGGGAATCATGAAGTATGGAGTCTTATATCGGATCGGGCCCTGGCATCAAGGATTACAGGAGTTATTTATTCCCCTTGGTCTGGTTTTTGGGAAATGTAATTTTAAGGGCCCATGACTTTATAGAATTTGAATGAATTTTTTTTAATCTCTCAGCGTAAAGAGGGGAACTTTAAAATTTTGTTTAAAAATTGGTTGATGTGTTTTAGTAATTTTTTTTCCCGAAGGAGAGGGGGGAAGAAAAAACATTGGGTTTAGTGCGTTTTTTGGGGTTTAAATTTGGGAAAAGGGGTTTGGCGGGGGCGTTTGGAAAAAATGCTGCATGAATGAAATTGTGCAAGATGACATGTGACAGGTGCCCCCCGACGTAGCTGCCGTTTTTTTTCCCCCGGGAAAAAAAAAAAAAGGGGAAAGATTTCTGTTTGCCCCTCGGGGTTTGAAAAAAAAGAAAATATTTTTTTCATTAAAAAGAAAAAGATTTTGATTTGATCCCTAAAGGGGTTTTTGAGGGAAAAAAAAAAAAAAAAAAAGAAATTTTAAAATTATTTATTGGGAAATTTGAAATTTTTTTCTGTTTATGTGTTGTGAGTGAGTTTATTTTCAGTGCGAGTGGGACTTCTCTTTTAAATTTTTTGACCCCTGATTTTTTTGCTGTTTTTTTTTGTTGGGGGGTTGGGGATTCCCAATTTTGCCCTTTTTCCCCCGGGATCGGTGACCCCCACCGCTTCTCGCACATTGAGGGGTTTAGTTAAAGAGGGGGGGGCAGCCTTTGGATCCCCCTTTTGGGGTTTTTTTTGTTTTTTTTTCTTTCTCCCCTTTATCGTTTCTTTTCAAATGTCCCCTTTTCCCTGATTTTAAAACCGACCTTTTTCCCCTTTAAACAGGACAGAGGTAGACAAGTGGGGGGGAAGCCCCCCTTTTTAATTTTTTTTTTTTTTGGTTGTATTTCTTCTTTTGCTTTTTGGGTGAATGGGGCATTTGGGGGATTGATTGTTAATCATTTTGTTTTAAATTAATGTAGTTTGTGTATATTGTGTTGATTTGTTTTTCCCGTCCCCCATTTTCCCACCGGGAACAGTGACCCTAGGGGCTGTCTGGGGTTCTTTTGCTGTTCTTGTTTCTTCTCACTGTTCCGTCCTGTTTTTACCCTTTTCCATTTCCTTTTCCCCCCCTTTTTAAAAACCCTTTAAAACCCTTCCCTCTTCAAAAGCCCCCTTTTCTATTTTTCTTTTCAAAATTTTCATTTTTTAGGTGGGTTTTTCCGCTATTTTTGTTTTTTCTTTCCCCTTTTTTTAATTTTTTTGTGCTTCCATTTTTTTTTTGTAAATTTTATTCTTTTTTGTATAAGGCGATACACTGCTTTGTAAATTCATTTGAAATTAAGTAAGGAAAAGACGAAAACAAAAAACATTTAAGAACAAACCCCCCTTTTATAAAAGAATTTATTTTCAAAAAATTTTGGGTTTTTTTTTTCCTTTCTTAGGAAAAAACAGATTAGCATTGAACGTCATTTTTTTTTAAAATTAAAAATTTTGTTTAACCTTTTTTTTCGAAAAAAATTTTTCGGAAAAATACATTCCTTGTGTTTCATTTTTCACCGGGGGGTTTTTTTTTAAATAAACACCCTTTTGGGTTTATACCAAAAATTGAATTCTTTGTTTGTATATATTATAATTACTTTTTGTGAAAAAAATATAGCATCATCATATATCCCCTTTTATTTTTTTTCATACTTAGAAAATTTTTGGGGGTTTTAATTTTTGTTGAGGGTTCAAAATGGATGATTTCGATAAATATTTTTCAACAAGGGAACCCTTGGGTTTTGTTGGAAAAAAACTTACCACTATTTTTAAAACAATGCATAGATGGGGCAGAAGGCTAAGGAGGGGAAAGGGAAATCAAAGGAAACTAGAAAGTGAAAAAAAGGAAACTAGAGTTTGAAGAAAAAAGCTACAGAGGAAGCTAAAATTTTGAAAAAAAAAGCTAAAAGGAAGGGAAGCTAAAATTTTAAAGAAAAAAGACAACAGGGGGAACCCAAAGATAAAGCCCCGCCCAATTTAAGTTGGGGCAGTTAAAATTAGAAAACCGAGGCTGAGTTTAGAAGTTACAGGCATCAAAGGGAACCCTCCCCCTTTCCCCACTTGTCTTTTCCCCGAAAGTGCCATCATAAAAAATCAGCATTTTCCAAAGTTACCGCCCTTCGAGGAAAAAAAGAGGGAAATTGAAGTTTTTTTTTCCCGTTTTGGGAAAGTCACGCAAGTCTTGGGGTTTGGGCCCAAAAGGGAAAATGAAAAATTTTTAAATAGCGTCGTTTTTTAAAGGGGTTTGGGCGTTTTGGCACTGTACCACACACTCGGGCGAAAAAAAATTTTTAATTTGGGGGCCGGGTTTAAAAAAGAAGAACCCTCAAAAAATTTCCCAATTTTCTGCCGATCTTTTTTTCGCGAACGTTTCCGTTCGTGGGGCCCTTTGGAAAAAAAGGGGGAAAGGAATCGTTTCCGTCGTTCTAATTCGTATGAGTCATTTTTTTAGATCAGGGGATCGATTTATCAAAAACGAACAAAACTTTTCAATCATTTTGCGAGATTCCTTCTTAGAAAAACAATTTTTCCAGGCTTTGAGCAAAGATTTTGGAACTTTTTTAAAAAAAAAGGGCCCCAATTTGAAAGCGTGGGGGAAAGGGTGTCAATGGTTTTGATCGGGTTGATCATTTTTGTATCGCTCCCCCCAAAATAAGGGCGGGGCTGGGGAAAGGGAAAAATTTTCCCATTTTTGGGTTCTCATGCGTCAGGGTACACCCCTTGGGGGGGGGAAGGGGGAAGTTACAGGAAAGGAAATCGGGGCATTTCGGGTCCTAAAGGGGTATACCTACCCTGGGAAAGGGGGACAGGGATCTTTCCGCGGTTCGAGTGACTTTCTTCAGTACCAGTACTAAACCCCCGGGAAAAATCCCTTTGGGCTCCTCGCAAACTTCCGAGGTCGTGGACAACGCCCACCGCCAGACCTTTTGGGCCAGTTCGTGGACAAAACAGAATTCCCCCCCCCCAAAACCCGTCAGTTTCCGATCAAACAATGCATGTTTTTTTGTGAGGGCAATTTCCCATTTGAAAAGAAATCCCCTTTAAAACCAAATTGATTCAAAACCCGCATGGTCCCCCATTTATTGTGAAAAAGGGCCCTTTTTTTTGGCCCACCCATCAATCTTTGGGAGGGACTGATGTTAAAAAAAACGGGGGCCAAATCAACGGGTTGCGGGTTTTGGTTTTGCGGGGCCCTGGGTGCACCCCCGTGGGGTAGAAAATCTTTGTGCTTCAAAGCATATCTAAAACACTGTCCAAAAGGACGTCTTTTGAAGGCAAGTTTAAAAACTTTCCCGCGGGGCCAAAAATTTGGGATCAAATACACCGTACTACCCGGGAAATTTCCCTCATGCCTGTGTTATCGAAAACCCCTTTCGCGATTTTGGATTTTGGGGAAATTTGCCGGGTGTCGCTACAGTACATGGTGGTGCTGGAGGTTCGTTTTTCCTGTCTTGTGATTACAGATCAGAAAACATAGAGCAGGGAAAAGCTAAAAACCCGCTAAAAGTCTAAAAACTAGAAAACTCCAGTTTAAACCCCAGATGATCTAAAAGAAATGGGGGGAAAAAAACGAGACGCTGACGACAATATTTTTCTGCTGAAAAACAAAACTGCACTGACAAACTAAGGGAAAAAAACCCAAACGTAATACTCCCAACTCTGACATTCTTACAGGTGTGTACCTGGACAGGACAACAAACAAGTTGTCTTTTCCCAAAGCCACTTAGAGAGACAGTACTACACACAGTTCATGATGCTTTGTTCGCTGGTCACAGGGGGAATAAAAAAGAACATTAAAGAGAGTTCTTGTTTCTTTTTTTTGGGGCCCCGGGTAAAAAAGGAAAGTTACAGAATACTGTCGCTCATGGACATCTCCCAAAAGGGACATCTCAAAAAGGGGTCGCGCCCCAGTGCCCCTTTGCACAAAATCCCTTCATTTCCGTTCCATTTCGGAAGGGGGCTATTTCTTTTTGGGGGCCTTTTACCCTGCTTCTTCCGGTATTGATATTTTTAACTTTGGTGGAACAGCGAAAAAAGGACCCGGGAAGCGATTCCACTGAAAAAAATTGGATACAGTGTCTGTCGCTGAAGCCCTACTTGCGATTTTTTCCAGGGGGTTTTCCAACAAAATTTCCCTCTCGGAATGTGGAACGAAAATTCATTTCCGATTTTCATGAGAGAAATTTACAACTTTTTGTAATTTTCTTCCATTTAAAACCACGCCATAAAACCCCAATCGAATGGCAGGTTGAACTTTTTAAATGGAAGTCAAAGCCCATGTTTGGGGAAAGGTTTTTAAAGGGCCCGGAAACCCCCAGGAAGGGGAAATCGTTTCACCCCGGGTTTTTGCTTTTCGAAATACAGGGAAACCCAAACAAAACGCGGGGATTCTCACCTTTTTGAGCTTTTTTTTGGGACACTAAACCAAGGGCCCTTTGGTTTTTACGTGACAAAAAAGGACGAAAAAGACGGAATCCCTGACATTTAAAACGGGTTTCCCCAATTCGTTTTGGACTGCAAACTCGTTTAAAAGGTTTGCATGGGGAGTTTGCTAAACAGTCAGCTGATGAAAATCAGATGTGTACAAGGTCTTTGCAAACCAGAAAAAAAAACCCCAATTGTTCCCTTCATTGGGGGGAAAAAGTCCTTGTACAAACCACTGATGAAACTAACAAGTTTCGTTTTTTTTGGGGAAAGGGCCCTTTTTCCCAGGGGGTCAAAAAACTTTTGCTTTTAATTTAAAAATCAAAATGGCAAACACTAGAAGGTTTTTCCATGTGAACATGTTGAAGAATTAGGTTAAACGTAAAAATTTGTTGCCATCAACCAGTCAGTTGAATGGATTGTCCTATTCAGAAACTGATTTCAACATGACAGACATTTTTTCGTGATAAATTTTTTCCCAATGTAACATAAAAGGGAAAGGGAAAAGGGTTTTCGAAAACACAAATGTAGGATTTGAAAAAACTTCCCAGTGCAGTGTGTTGTCCCCCCTTCCTACTCGTCTTTTCAGGGGGTGAAACCTATGATGATGGGGGTTCTTTTCAAAGGATTTGTCTGAAAGTAAAACAGAACAGCTAAAAGAAAATTTTGAAAGACTTTCAGATTTTGTTGACAGATCCCCAGGTATGTGACTGGTTTTAAACCCCCATAGTATTCAGTTAACTATTTAAAATTTCCAGGCGAACCAAAACCATACCCCCCCCCGTTTCCCTAAAAAGGGTTTGTCGAGAGGAAACCCAAAGTAAGCTGGTTTTAAAGGTCAAAAACCCTTCAACACCCGTACGGGTCACCATTTGTATTGGGGGGAAAAAAACCTGATGGCTCGGTGGGGTTTCTGCATCGATTACGGGAAAATTTAAAATAAGATCACTGTGTTCGATGCCGACCCATCCCAGACATTGAAAAAAACTTCGGGTGTCAGTTTCCAAAGGGAAAAATTTTTTTTTGGTAAAAGTAACTTGACTAAAGGATACGGCAATTCCAAGGTTTGAACTCCCAAGGGAAAAGGGAAAACCCTTTTTAAAATACCTTTTGTCTTTTCCAGTGGACGAAAATGCCATTCGGTTTGCAAAATCCCCCAGCTTCTTTTGCTAGAATGAGCAAACCCCCTAAAAACCCCAAAGAATGTGGTGAAGTCAGTTTTTTTTGACGATATTTTGTTGGCTGAAAAGTCATGGGGGGACCCCCCTTTCTAACTTACGACTGTTTTTTCCACTCAGGTTTTGGTTTGACTGCGAGCCCCTCTAAAATTTGGGGCGGTTTTAAAACCCTTCGATTTTTTTGGGTCACACAATTTCATTTGGGAAAAATAAACCCAGGGGAAAAAAAAATTTGGGAAAAGATTTTTTCCCTTTACCCCAAACCCATACAAAGAAACGATCAGGTCACTCATCGGATTGTTGTTTTCTTAGACAAGGGTACCCCCCCTTTGCGTCCGTAAAGGGGGGGGCCCCGCTTTGACTGAACGACGAAAGGGATGAAAACAAAAGAAAATTAAAAGGGTTTCGATGAGTGCCAAAGGTTTTGGAGTGTTTTCGAAACCCTCAACTCTTTTCCTTTTTCTTTTTTCCCCTCCCTCCCCAAAAGACTTTTTTTTTGGGGCCCCCCCCCCGTTCCCCTTTTTCCCCAAGGAAGGGGAGGGGTGCTGTTGCAGGAAAAAGAGTGTTTTGTTACATCCCGTGAAATACCCCAGTAAGATTCTCAAGGGGCACAGGAGAAATCTCCACTTTTGAAGAGAGGGGTGTTTTGGCTTTGTTTGGGTTTTGGGGAAAAGGGTTCCCCTAGGTCTTGGGGGGAAGAAAGTTTCGGTTACAGACTGACCACGGGCCCAAATTGATTTTCCCCTTGCAATCGAAAACTAAAAACCAGATTGTTAAGGGGGGTTTTTGGGCCATTGCAGGAATTCCATTTTACCTTTGGGAACCAGTCCCTTTGGGAACCCCCCCCAAAATGTCATGGCGATTTATTTTTCACGTTTTTGAATTTTCAGGATAAAGGGTAACTGTCTTCAAAGGGGAAAGACTTTTCCCTTTTTTTTTTGTCTTTTTAATGTTTACGGTGTGCCACATTTGAAGTGCATTGTATGCTACCGACTATTTAAATCAAGGGGGTTTTTAAAGTTTAAATTTGGGCTTGTTGAAGTGAATAAAATTTTAAAAAGCCAAAAATACTGATTTTTTGTGTATTACTATCTATTCTTTGCTTTTTTCTTTCGTAAACAATAAAAAAAATCATCATGTACATTTATGTCAAAATTGGCTTGTGAAATGAATGAAATGGGTATTTTGTATGAGCAAAAAATCTTTGGGAAAGGATAAAACCCCCATTTTTTGATTGTGCAGTGAGACAAACCAAATTTTTTTTCATTAGAAAATTTGTAAAAAGGGAAAATATTTTTTACTTTTCAGGGGACTAAACTTTACTTGGGGGGAAAAAAAACTATTTTTTAAACTTTGTTTTTTTTGTTTACATGTCTTTTGAGAAACTTTTAAACATTTTAGAAATTTTCTTTTTTCCAGGGGGGGTTTTTTTGAAACATAAGATGTAGCCCAAAGAAAAGGGGAAAAAAGGGTGTTCATATCGTAATATAAAACAAAATTTGTGCTTTTAAATTTTTAAAATATCCCAATTTTTGTTTTATCCAGGTAATTTGGAAATTTTTTTTTGGGTGCATTTGGTGGTCATTTAAAAATTTTATTTTAGAAAGACTGAAAGTTTGAATTGCTTTTTATGGGGACCCCACGTTGATTGTTTCCCTTTACTTTGATTTTTAAATTTGGTTGAATCATTTTTTATGGATAAATTTTGAGATTCAGGGCCTGAAGATGGGGTTTTTAAGTGAATTTTGTATACCCTTTTAAAAAAAAAAATTTTGGGGAAAATTTTTTTTTTCCCACCGGGGATGGGGGGTGCCCATATACTACCCTCACTAAAGGGGCATGTGACCCTCCATCACGTATTTTAGTGATAGGGAATCTTTTTTCCCCATCCCACAACAAAAAAAGGAAAGAATATTCAGGTGGCGGGGAATGTGTAGCGGGCGCCCCAAAAATAAGGGTGAGGACTCAAAAAGAAAGAAGGGGGGTCTTTGGGGGTGAAAGTGCCCAAACAAAATTTATTTTAAAAAGGGTGGTAAGGTGGGGGTAGGGTGTTTTGAAAAACTGAGTATCCCACCCCCTAGGAGGGGGGGAAAGGAAAAAATCAGTTTTGGGCCCGCGATGGCAAGAGATTTAAACCCGTCAGGACGGGCCCTCTTGCCAGTCAAACCAGGTGGCCATAGATAGTTGGGGAAAGCTACGGGGGAAAACCAAAAAAAAAGAGAAAGAAAAAAATTCAAAAATTAAAATTTGGGGAAAGCGGGTTTACTTACACGAGCCCTTATTCGTGTTTCAGCCCCTTCGCCCCTTCCCCCTTACCTTTCCCCCTTTGGGGTGGTTAAAATGGCCAAAAAGTGGGGAACCCCCCTTTTGTTCAGCCCAGAAATTTAAAGATCCGGGAGAGGATTTGGAAAACTCATCATCTCTCCAGTGCCGGAAAAAAGTCGGGGAGAGGATTTGGGAATCATCATTCCCCAAATCCCAGGAGAAGTCGGGGGAAAAGGAGTGGGAACTCTATTTCCGTGAGGGAAAAACGGGGGGCGATACGATGTCTGAGAGAGACGGGGAATCAGGACAGAAAGGAGTCTTATATCTGTTGCGGGCATGGCATCAATGATTAAAAGGAGTTATTTATTCTCCTGGTCGGATTTTGGGCTAAAAAAAAATGGGGAAGGGGCCAATGATTTTTATAAAATCTTGAATAAAATTAGTTTATCTCTCAGTGAAAAGGGAGAGAAACATGTAAAAAAATCTTTTTTATAAATTTGGGTTGATTTGTTTTTAGTAAAGTTTTTTTCCCGAAGGAGGGGGGGAGAAAAAAACATTCGTTAGTGCCCCTTTTGGTTGTTTTGGAAAAGATTGCGTGGGGCGTAGGGAGAAAAAATTTTGTCATAAAATGCATTGTGAAAGGGTTTACAGTGGACAAACGGGGACTTCTGTAATGAAGACACTGTTAGTTCAGTTTTTGAATATTTTTCAACTAACGTGTTGCTGAGGGGGTTTTGAATGGGGAATCGAATGCTTTAAAAATGACCCTTTCAGAAATTTAAATCCCTCCCCAAGGGGGAGAAAATCTCCTGGGGGAAAAAAGTCACAAGCATATAACCCTGGTCGATACCATTATTTTAACCCCTGGTCAGATCCCCCACATTTCGAAACTTGTTTGTTTCCCCTCAGTGACCCCCAAAAGGGGTAATTTGACTCCTCTCCCTTTTTCGGTTTTAAGCAGAATGCTATCCCAAAAAAAAGGTGGTTTTGGGGCAATACCATTGTATGTTTTTTGAGTTTTAAAAAAAAAAACCCCAAAAAAAACCCCAAATAAAGGTTCCCCCTAAGAAGCAAAGGGGGAAAAACCCGAAACAGCAAAGCAAGCTACATTTTCTAGTGAAAAATAAAAATAAAAAAGATAACCCCTTTTGCCAAAAAGCACGGGGGGCCCGTTTTTTGGGAAAGAAACCCAAAAGGGGTGAATTACAATAAAAAAAAATACCAAAAATATAAAAAAAATTAATTCTTTTTTTCCCCCGTTCAAAAAATTCCCCAAAACATAAAAATCCCCATGTTGAAATCTTTAATAACTTCGAAGACACAGTCCACAAAATTTCACCCACAACTTTCATAGTAATTTTCCTTTTTTAAAAGTGACTGCAGGGCCATATGAATAAATTCCCCTTTAAAATTTTTCCCCTTTATTTATGATCCCAACACATCAATTAAATTTTCCAGAGCTTTTTTCTTTCCCTGTAGAAATTTCGTATCATTTTTAGGGAAAAAAATTCTTTAAATCAGGGGGGAGTATAAAACAACTCTTTTTCCCTGTCGAGTCAAAATTTTCTTTTCCCCCCCGAAGGCTGTTGGGAACAAAAGATTTTTCTTTATTCCCCCTTTCATTCCTCTTTTCAGTCCCTTTTTTAGTCCATCAAAAATTTAAACAAAAGGGCTTTTCTCCTCTTTTACTCAAATTTCCCGGGAATTGTCCCCACCATCTCTGGGGGGGGTATGGGATGCTCTCTCTTCAGAGAGTACAAGTTTTCCCTACACCACTGATTTTACCCCCCGGGCATTTCGGCGTTTTTCAACCCGTGGCGCGTGCAAAAATGTAGAATAACACCCGCGTCGAGTTTGGGCCCCGGCCCCCCCCCTATCTTGAGTCTCAAGAGTTAACCCCCCCCACCGGATGGTACTTTTTTCCCCCCATTAAGGAGATGGCCGACACCAAAAGGCACTCGCTTTCCCTCCTCTCTTGGGCCCTTTTTTATAGGGGGGGACAGTTTTTTCCCTAGGTCTTTTACATGGGAAAAAGAAATCTTTTCCCCCGTGAACACCTCCCCCTTCCTTCCCAATTAAAATTTGGCTTTTTGAAATTCTCTCTTAAAAACTGGGAAAAAGGTCCAAACGGGGGGATGATGGCCGAAATTGGGTTTTTCGCCAAAAAGATCCCGTTTCCAATTTAAAAAAACACACAGAGTAGTTTTAAATGTCACACTCCATAAACTCCGGGTGCATGTGCGGTTTTTTTTTGTTTAATTCTACAAACCAATACAAAAATTTAGTGATTTTCAAAGGGCAAACCCTTTTTGGCCCCCTGTTAATTTGGGTTTAAAAAACAACCCAGACCCCCTGCTAGAAAAGTTTAAAATTTGGGGATAGAAAAGGGGATCTTGGGGGGTCATGACCTGGGTTTCGGCCCAACCCCCTTTGAGTTAAGGAATTCCCGGGCCGAAACACTTGTCTGAAGATTTTTTCTCTGAAGAGCTTCGCTGTTTAAAATCTTGCTAGAGGGTTTTTTACTTCCCCTAATAATTGTCAGTTTTTACGAGAAAAGGGAATATATTTTTGACGTACAGGAAATGTTGTCCAAACCCCCTTTAAGCCCCCTCTACCCCCAAAATAGCCGCAGATTAATTTTAAAGTCGCAGGAACCCGACATCAAGTAATTTTGTTAAAATTTGAAATATTTTTTTGTCGTGTTTTTTTTCCCTTTCCAAAATTTTTTTAAAATTGTTCAGTAACAAGATTATATTTCCTACTCATTTTTGTTCTGATTCTTGGAAATTTTTTTTCAATAAAAAAAGTCTACTGTCTCCCCTGCCCGTTCAATCAACCTGTTCAATAAATGGGGAAGTTGGTTAAATAAAGGCATTTTTCTTTTCCCCCTTTTTTCTGGCCTAACCCCTTCAAAATGTTTTTTTTTTCCCCAAAACCTTCAGAGGTAGCCATGAAAATTTTACCAAAAATTGTTGCTTCAAATTCCATTAAAAAAAAAAATTAAGGTATCACTTTGGGACAAAGGGGGAAAGTAAAGACAAAAAACGCGACCCCCTTTTTAAACCACAAACTAAGTGGAAAGCTATTTTTCCTTTTTTTTATCTCCAAAAAGTTAGCTTTTGAGCAAAAAAACATTCAATTTCCCTCCCTGGGTTCATTTTAACATGGTAATTTGGGGAAAAAGGGTCCATAAAAAAATTTTATCGGGTTGGTATGTGTTGGGCCCTCAGAAAAATTTTTCTCCCTTTTTGTGCTCGTTTCTAATTTGAATTCAAATCCTTTTTTCCGAACAGGAGCTTTTGCTTTTGTTTCTTTTCTTCCATAAATAATTTTTGTTCTCTTTCTTGATGTTTCAATCGTAACTTCTTTTCTTCCATCTTTAAACCTTTTTTTTTTCCCCCATCAATCTCTAACCTTTCATCGCAATCTTAACCCCCTTTTTTTTTTTTTTTAAAATTCTAACCTCCCTTTTCTTTTGGGGCCCCCTTTTTCTTCCAGCTCTTCTAACCTTTTCTTTTTTTTTTCTTCTTCTTTTAACCTCTAACCCTTTTTTGTTCTGACTTTAACCTTTTCCTCTTCCTTCAGTCTAAAATTTACCCCTCCATAAACAGAAACAATAAAACAAGATTTTCCCAAAAGGGTCTGAGATACCCAGTAAAATTTGCTTTTTTTGAACAAGGGATGAAAAATTCCCCCTTTTTTCGTTAAAACCATAAATGATTAAAGTTGGGACAAATTTAAGAAAAAAAAAAAAAAGAGATTTTTTTCTCTTGTCTTTTCCCCAAGGGCTAGTTTAGAAATAAGGGGAAAAATTTTTTTCTGAAACAAATTTGTTAAAATCTTGTGTTCAACCCAAAAAAATTAGAAACTAAAAGCAAAAACACCTTTTTAGTTTTAAAACAAACCATTTAACAATGACAGCCCACTGAAATTTTGAGCACGTTTTTTTTGTTTTTTTTTTAAAAAAATCCCTAATTCTTTAAATGGGGAGCAAAACACAGAAAAAAAAAAACAACAGCGTTTAGTACTAACTAACATACACAAACTAGCTATTTAAATGAAACACTTCCAAAATCAATCCCAGTATTTCAAAATTGAACATTGTGATCGAAAATGTTTTAAAAGAAACACTATCGTTCCTTTTGGGTTTACTTTCAACGAAACAACATGGGGTTTGGGTAAAAAAAATTCTTGCCCTCTTTTGGGGGATTAAAGGAAATACCCCCCCAACCCAAACGGGGGCAGAGAGCCTTTCGGGCACACCCTGCCACCTCCCAAAACCATAAATCAATCTGGGGAAAAAATTTCAAATCGAAATTTTATAAGTTCGCTGCTGAGTAGTACTCATTTATTTTTTTTTTAAACCTCTCCGGGTATGGCCCCATAGCAGATGGGGACAACTGCGAGAACCCCGTGCTTGTTTTACACATAGTGCTCGTTTTGTTTTCCTGTGTTCCTACAGTACCGGCCCTTTCCCCCTTTTGATTTCCCCCCCTCATCTTCCCTTTGTGTTTGTAGTAACTGTGAAACATTTCTTTTATTTCCCTTTGTGTTTGTTGAAAATGTTTATTTTACTCACTTCATCTTCCCTTTGTGTTTTAGTAAACTGTGATTTTATTTACTTCATCTTCCTTTGTGTTTTTAGTAAATGGGATTTTATCACTTCATCTTCCCCTTTGGGGTTTGTAGTAACTGTGAAACATTTACTTCATTTCCCTTTCTGTTTGTAAATAATGTGAATCACTCACCCATCTTTTCCCCTTTTTGTTTGTAGTAACTGTTTTCCTCATTCCTCCTTTCCCCTTTTGTTTTTAGCCCAATGTGAATTTACTCCCCTTTATCTTCCCCTTTTTGTTTGTAAAACCCGGGGAATCATTTACTTCTTTTTCCCTTTTGTTTTTATTTAATGTGAAACACTCACTTCATCTTCCCTTTGTGTTTGCGTTACTGTGAATCACCACTTCCCTCTTCCCTTTTTGTTTGTTTGTAAATTGAATCACCACTTCATCTTCCCTTTTTTTTGTTTGTATAAAATTTTGAATTTACTCACTTTATCTTCCCTTTTTTGTTTTTTATTTTTTGTGAATCACCACCTCCAAAATTTCCCCTTTGTGTTTGAAACCAAAATGTGAATTTTTCCCCCCACTTTTCCCCTTCCCCCTTTTTGCTAAGTGCTGTTTAATCATTCGCTTTTTTTTCCCTTTTTGCTTGTTGTTTAAAAACGCACTGAAAAGGTTTTGTTACGCAACGTTTCGCAATGGTTCTCTTGGGTTGTTCAAGAAAAATTTCAGTTTTTTTTTTTTTTCTTTGGGAAACTTTACGAATACAAATCAATTTAGCAAACGATTGCCTCAAAAATTTGAACATTATCGGGAAATTTAAACTTAAAAATACTTTTCTTACAATATTGATTTCTTCCCTTTGGGTTTTTATTTCCTTTCAATAGCAACCCGAACAGAAAGCATCCCCCCCCCCCCCCCCCCCCCCCCCCCCCCCCCCCCCCCCCCTTTTCCCTTTTTTTCTTCCCGTCTTTACCCAACAGGGAAAAACAACGGGAAAAAACCCAACCACCCACCCCACAACCACACACAAAAAACACCAAACACACACAAAAACAAACCCCAAAAAAAAAACACACACAAAAACACACCCCACACCCCACACACACACACACCAACCCCACACACACACACACACACACACACACACACACACCCCACAACCCCAAAAATTTTTGCAATCAAAATTTTAACCTAAATTTTAGCTGTCTACCTGACAGACTCGTTTCAACTGTCCCGCCAGTGTGTGTGTGTGGGGTTTTGTGTGTTGTGTGCCCTGGGCGTGTTTTGTGTTTGGTGTGAGTGTGTGTGTGTGGGGTGGGGTGTGTGTGTGGTGTGTGTGGGGTTTGGGGTGTGTGTGTTTTGTGCGGCGTGTGGGCTTGCTTGGGGTCGTTTTGGGGTATGTGCATAGAGAGAAAGAGAGAGGAGGGAAAAAGAAAAGAGAGAGAGAGAGAGGGGGAGAGAGAAGAGAGAGAGAGAGAGAGAGAGAGAGAGAGAGAAAAGAGCCAGAGAGAGCGCCCGAGAGGAGGAGAGTGCCCCAAAATTTAGTTGCATTTTTTAGAGTGAAACCAAATTACCCACGCACCACACACACAACACACACAACACCCCCCCCAACACACCCACCCCACACACACCCACACACACACACACACCCACCCCACACAAAACACACACACACCACACACACACACACACACGCACGCACGCACGCACTACGCACGGGGACGCCGCACGGGACACACACACATACAAAAAGCCCCCAAACCACCACCCCCCGCCAGCAAAAGCACAAACCACCACACCACACACACCCACACCCCACACACACACACACAAAACCCAAAACACCCAACACACACACACACACACACACAATTCGCAAACAATATAAGCCGAATTCGCTGTCTACCTGACAGACTCGGGTTTTAACTGTCAAACCCCGTTTTACCGGGGTGGTGGGTCAGCTGCAGCTTTTATGCAGAAACTTCCCCCAACAAAGTTTGAAGTTAAAGACGTGGGGGCCCCAAAAAAGTGGCAGTAATGTGTTTTAAAAAGAATCTGTATTGACAGTATTGTTTCATTTGAAAACCTTTCCCCCAAAAATCAAAAAAACGGACGAGTTGATACAATCCTTTTCCCGGTTTATGCTATAACCCGGGGGGGGGCTGGGAGATTTCTTAGAGGCAGGGGCCCCGGGGATGGGTCCTATGTTTAGAGGGTAAGGAAAGGGGGGAAAGGGGGGAAGGGGAAGCGGAAAAAAAGGAGGAAGAGGGAAAAAGAGGGGAAAAGGGGGGGGGGAGGGGGGGAATGAGACAGAAAGGAGGAGAAGCAGAGAGAGGGGGAAAAGAAAGAGGGGAGAGAGAGAGAGGGGAGAGAGAGAGAGAGAAGAGAGAAGAGTAGAGAGAGAAAAGACAGAGAAAAACAGACAGACCGGGCAGACAGACAGAGGACACCGGGAGAAAGGGGCAGAAAGAGAGAGAGAGAGAGAGAGAAGAGAAGAGGGGAGGGGAGAGAGAAGAGAAGGGGGGGGAGAGAGAGAGAGAGAGAGAACAGAGAACAAAGAGAGAGAGAGAGGGGGAGAGAGGAGGGAGAGGGGGAAAAAAGAGAGAGGAGAGAGAGAGGAGAGAAAAGAGAGAAGAGGAGAGGAGAGAAGAGAGAGGAAAGGGTAGTGAGGGGGGTTGGGGAAGGAGTGAGAGGACCCGGGGAAATTTATTCTCCCCTCCAAAAGGCAGCACATTGCACGGTTACGATGCTTAATTAATTTCTTTCTAAAATTACCCAAAACACTAATAAATAAGGCCCCGCTCAAAAATAAAGATAATAAGCCCCTCACACAAAAAATTTGTCCCCAGCAGTTTTCAAAACCAAAAAATTAAAAATAACCCAAAATAATTTCCCTAAACGTTTTCCCGGGGGGGGGACCCCCTTTTAAGATTTGCCCCCGAGATGGAAGGTTCAGGCGATGAAACCCGGAAAAACCCCTAATCAAATTTCTCCCTTGGGAATTCCCCTTTTCCCGCTTTTTTCCCTTTTCCCCAGTAAGTTTTAAGTCGATTCATTTTCCAACTTTCCTTCCTATGTCACTTTTACCAAAACTAATCCGCTTTTTATCAGGTTTTTGTTTCAGTTTATCAAGGAGGCGTCACTGCGTTTCAAAAACTAGTCCCTAAATTTGCTACAAAAGACCCCAAAATTTTGAGACCCGGGGGGCAAATTTTGGATAAAAGAATTTATTAACAAGTAAGATGAGAAAAAATTTAAGAAGAGGGTCTCGTGGCTACGAAATCAGCAAAGTCTGACCTAAGCATTAGCCCCAAAGCGCTGGGCAGACCCTTTAGTCCCCACCAACCCTGGTTCTTTTATTTTTTATTATTTTTTTTGTGTGTGTGTTTGAAGTACCGGGAAATGTAAAGATGTGTGGCCCTGCCCCAAAGGTTTTATGCGTGGGCATGTGTGTGTGTGTGTGTGTATGTGTGTGTGTGTGTGCGTGCGTGCGTGCGTGCGTTTCGTTGTGGTGTGTGGGTGGTGTGTGTGTGTGGGGTGTGTGTGTGTGTGGTTTTTTGTGTGTGGGGTGTGTGGTGTGGGTGTGTGTGTGTGAGAGGGGAGAGAGAGAGAGGGGAGAGAGAAGAGAGGAGAGGAGGACAAAGAGAGAGAGAGAGAGTTTTTTTTGTTTGGGTGGGGTATGGCGGGGCGCGCGGCGGGTTGTGTGTATGTGTTTTTTGTTGTGTGTGTGTGTGTGTGGGTGTGTGTGGGTGTGTGTGTGTGTGTTGTGTTTTGTGTGTGGGGTGTGTTTACATTCTTTCTCTGTCCCCCTGGGTTTTTCTCTGCGTGTCTTTTACCCTGTCTGTCCTAAATCTCTCTCTCCCTCTTCCCCTCCCCTCTCTCTCTCTCCTCTCTCCCCTCTCTCTTTTCTCTCCTTCTCTTGTTTTTATGTTTTGTGTGTGTGTGTGTGTGTGGTGTTGTGTGTTTGTGGGTGTGTTGTGTGTGTGTGGTGTGTGTTGTGTGGGCGCGCGCAATATTTTTGTGCGTGTGTTGCGTGTGGGGTGCGTGTGTGGCGGTGTGTGTGTGTGGTGTGTTTTTGTTGTGTGTTTGGGGTGTGTGTGTTTGTGTGTGTGTGTGTGTGTATGGGGGAGGGGGTGTTGGTGCGCGGCATGCGCGCGCCCCGGTGTGTGTGGTGTTTTTGTGTGTGGAGTGTGTTGTGTGTGTGGGTGTGTGTGTGTGTGTGTGTGGGCGTTTGTGTGTGTGTGTGGGGGGGTGGGTGGTGGGGTTTTGTGTGTGTGTTTGTGTGTGTGTGTGTGTTGTGTGTGTGTTTGGTGCGTTCATGGTATGGTGTTTGCCACATTTTGGGGGAGGACGTGCACGTGCACACATGCACACGTTACACTTTATCAAATTTTTCTTTGGGGGGCTTGTCCCTCTTACTGATCTTTACTCTCTCCCCCATCCCAAAAGTTAATACACTTTTTCTAGATCCCCAACCCCACAATTTCTAGCACTCTGTCTTTGTTCGAATCCCTGCCGGCCTCGTGCTTTTTCTTTCCTGTTGCTGTTCTTGCCCCGTTCTGTCCGTCTGTTTTTCCCCGGCAGCTGGGATCTCCTTTTATAACCCTTGGGGAACTAGCCCCATTGGGGTTTGGGACCTAGATGGGCTCAGTTCCCAAATTTTTGGTTTTTTGGGCCAGTGCCTTGCCACAGTGTAGTGGGATGAGCAATGGAAACCCCAACCAAATTTAAAATTGAGTGCTAAAATTTCAGTGGGGGCATTAACCTAATAATTTCCCCTTTACCGGGCAAGAAATGCGCGTTTTACTTGCGTACCCTTTTGGCCCCGAGTGGCTTCTTTTTCTAAAAAACTCTACTTTATTTATTTTTCTTGGGTTTGAAACCCCGTTGCTATTTTGAAACCCCCTTTTTTATTCCAAGCCCCGGCAACCCCGAATGCAAATAAATGGATACTGCACAAGGGAATTTTTTGTTTTGTTTGTCTTTCCAAAAAAAAAAGCGCCCTGAAGCAGTACTGTGATATGCACAAGAAAAGTTTGGGGTTTTTTTTGTTTGTTTTAAAAAATGCGCAAAGGGAAAGCGTACTGTGATACTGCACAAGAATTTTGTGTTTGTTTGTCTTGTCAAACCCTGCGCCCTGAATGCAGTACTGCCATACTGCACCCAAAAAGGGGATTTACAAATAGCAAAAACTCGACAAAAATACGGAAAAAAAGCCCAAAAAAGGGAAAGGAAAAAAAAAAGCCCATTTTGAGGAACCAAATCCTGATGAAGGTCTTGGTATGT
>JAFLJL010019387.1:92709-106203 GCA_018398815.1 Conus ventricosus
TTATAATATATTTATATCTCCCTCACACACATAACCTGTCATCCAGACATCTGTCAACATATAACAAAGAAAAACTAAATTTTGAACAAGGCCAATTTCTAATTAACTCTCAGAGAGAACAAATTTCTTTAGTTTCTTATATATATATATATATATATATATATATATATATATATATATATATATATATTATATATATATATATATAATATATTATATATATATATATATATATATATACTCTTTCAAATGACAAGACCAAACAAGCAAGTTGTCATCTTACAACGTTTCGGCACTTGGCCTTCTTCAGGGCACGCTTTATTACTGCACCTACTCACAAACAATGCCTTTCCATGTATATATAATATATATATATAAATATTATATATATATATATATATTTATATTATATACTTGAACATATAATATATAGTAGCATTATGGACCATCTTGACATATATGACTTCTTAAATAACGCCCAGCATGGTTTTAGACAGCGAAAGAGTTTGTGAGACTCAACTTATAACAACTCTCAATGATTGTAATAACTGTCTTAACAACAGACAGCAAATAGATGCAATTTTATTAGACTTTTCTAAAGCCTTTGATAAGGTTGACCATGAGGGCCTGCAGGATGGTTTTTGGTTTGCCACCGCCGATGTTATATAGCGTGTGGGCTCCCGTTTGCGGTTGTTTGCACGTGCGGGTTGGCTGCACGTGTTTGTTGGGGCTTTTAGGTTTTTGTTTTGGGTGTATTCACTAACAACGATTTCCATTTATGCCTGCAGTTGTTTACTATTTCTATCGTATTCATGCATGCCCAACCTCAAAAAATTAATTGACGCATCTAATAAAATGAAAACCAACACAACAAAGAAGGGTGAAGAAAGGAAATCTTGCAATTGCATCAAAAAGAGCAGTGCCCCCTGAGCAATAAATGCCTTCACAACAACATTGTATACCAGCCACTGTGACATCAGAAAATGAAAAAGAAACATACATAGGGATCACTGAAAACCACTTCAAAACCAGATATGCAAACCACAAACAGTCATTTAATAAAGAAAAATATAAAAACCAAACAGAACTGAGCAAATATATCTGGAAACTTAAAGACGCAAAAACAAGCTACAATATATCCTGGAAAATCATAAAAAGAGCATCACCATACAGCAATGTTTCAAAAAGGTGCAACCTAGGTTTAACTGAAAAATGGTTAATACTATGCAAACCACACTTAGCAACTTTAAACACCAAAACAAAAATGTAAACAACTGCAGGCATAAATGGAAATCGTTGTTAGTGATTACACCCAAAACAAAAACCCGAAAGCCCCCCAAAAACACGTGCAGCCAACCCGCACGTGCAAACAACCGCAAACGGGAGCCCACACGCTATATAACATCGGCGGTGGGCAAACCAAAAACCATCCTGATGACAGCGCAACGCGCTCGAAACAAATATTTGTAGATTCTATTTTTAAAAACCTATTTTAACATATATATATATATATAATATATATATAATATATATAATATATATATATATATATATATATATATTATATATAATATTATATATATAAAAAATGTAGTGAAAAATAAGAAAGAACGGTTTTAAACGGGGGTTTATTTTGATGTGGTGAATGGCGTTCCTAACATCCCTCTGTATTTGTAAACCGAACGATCATTACAACAGTAATCAGGGCTTAAAACGGAGAACTCTAAATCAGAGGATTTTTGCAGGTTCTGCTGAATTTTTCTTTGCCTTCAGTCCTAAGTCATGATCAAGCGTTCTGTATTTACCTTAGTTAAAAGCAATACCATACAGAACATGCTTTTGATTTTTTCTTAAACAGCAAAAGCAGTCTATATCTGTTCCATTTATTGCTCAAACTTCTTACATATTAATTCTACTTTTCACATAAAAACCCCTTATGCCATCGAAATTGAAACATCAGAATATTGTCAGGTTGAGCTCGGTGCTTACTGCAAGACCTGGGGATAAACAGTGTTTTTTGTTTTTTCCCTGTGGAGCCAGGATGAACAGGCGATCGGGGTTGCAAACGCGTGAGCAGCCCACGTACAGCTGTCCATGCGTGAAGCAGGGAATGTCCAGGTGAAGGCAAATCACCGTCAGCGATTGTCCCTGGACCTTGTTGATGGACGCCCATCCATAAGGGGTGTGAGAGTGCAGCATGGCTTGCAGGCGCTGAATGATCTCTGGTTTCACACCTGGTATAACCTCGCAGCGTCTGGTAGCTTCTTTTTCACTGTCTCCCATAAAGTAAATCTGGAGAAACTGTGGCCTGGTTGATGGCTGCGGCAGCAGGGACCCAATGCTGTGGTAGACCTGTCCCTGCACCTTGAATGTAGGCATGTATCCAGGCGGCTTTACCTCCCGTGCACATCCGAAGCTAGTCATTTGGAAAGCAGAGTTATACTTTCGTATGTTTGAAAGGACATGACTGGTGTCTGCAGAGTTCCCAAGGAATTAGGATCGAAGAGGCTCTGGCGCTTCAATCAGGGGTGACAGTCTGAATTTAGCCACTGTTGCAGCAGATTCCTGATGCCTCCTCTCTGCACTTCAGAGCATGGCAATGTGGGCACTCTGCTGACAAATGCCGATGAAAACGTCCTTGTGGTTACTGTAGAGGGTTGAAGCGCTGTAATGAAATGCTGAGTTAAAGCCATCTGATTTTGGTTGGTTGTGATAAACCCCTAGCGCTCACACATCTGTCATGTTCTTGTTCTATTCTAACCTGCCTATGCTGTTGACTTCATTTCTGTCTATTTGTTTGCCTTGGTTCTCTATCACTTTTTTCGTCTACCTTCCCTCTGTTCTAAAGTTTCTTGCTCTCTGCGTGCTGCTTTACGCTCTCTGTCGCTTTTTCGTCTACCTTCCCTCTGTTCGGTTGTCTCTTGGTGTCTACGTGCTGCCTTGCGTTTTCTGTCTTTCTGTTGTCTTGCGTACCTCTCTTCACTGCTTTCTTCTGATCGAGAACGTTGAACTCTGGCCGTTGCAGAAGAAGAGCGTGTGAGCCGGGTTCTCTTTTTGGCGGCATCGATTTTAAGTTCGACTGGAAGAATAGAACATATGTAAATAAAAAAGGTTAATTCAGCCTCTCTAGGCGTGTATGTTTTGATAATCAAATCTATAAAACAGAGAAGAAATTAGATGGAATCGCGATGACCGGAAACAGACTTTTTGGATGAGCCGAAAGGTTCGTCTGCTTCAGAGTTTGTACTAAAAGAATAAATAATAGATTTGCGAATTAGAAATGGACGTTGACTTACCACAGATCTACACGTGGTCAAGTGATGAAGAAGAATTCTGATTATTGTCAAACGTTCATGACGTCATTCAGTCCCAGTGACGTTATGCAGCACAGTGAACAGGCCAAGGACACCACGTCTTTTTCTTGGGATTTCTCATTTCTTGTGCGATTTTTTGTGAATACCTCACAGCTTTCTAATGTTGTTTACATAGTGTTTTTGCCATGAATGACCTTCGTGAATCAGAAGTTCTTGGTTTCGTCCTAAATTCAAATTAAGTTTTTTGGGGGTATGCGCGTTTTGTTCGATTGTTTCCCCTTAAACATTCACTTGAACACTTTTCCAAATCTATTATATAATAAATCTATTATATAAAGCTGTTTGTCGGTCGTGTAGTGTTCCGATGTTCAGTTTTACGTCTGTGGACGCAAAATGCCTCACGACGCAATGCGTCACGTGATTGCCGACCCAACGTTGCTGTTTGTAGGACACCTAGGATACTTGATACCAAATTTGGTGCCGATGGGCCCAAAACTGTGGCCGTGTATAAGCGAACAGACAGACAAACTCAGCTTTACATAATAGATATAAAACCTAATACATTCCAAGGATAAGTAACCGAGCAGACAGACAAACTCAGCTTTACATAATAGATATAAAAACTAATACATTCCAAGGATAAGTAACCGAGCACCATTCCAGGAACTTACAGAGCAGCTTGGTGTTGCAATGACTGCAAGAAACATTCAATCATGAACAAAGCTTGCTCGTATAGTTGGGGGGCCAGGTTTTCCCGTTGGTTTCAAATGCTAATTTTTGGCCACTGGTTGGACTGTGTTCTGGAAGGATTTAACTTACAAAAAAAATATGTCGCCATTTTTTGGTGTGATTTCTTAATATTTTTTCTCTCAGTTTCAAATTACGGCCAACATTGTGCTAAATGATTTGATTTAGTTACCCCAACATACATTCTGTATGGAAAGCAGACACCCAATATCTCCTCTCTCTCTCTCTCTCTCTCTCTCTCCTCTCTCTTCTCTCCTCTCTCTCTCTCTCTCTCTCTATATATATATATATATATATATATATATATATATATATATATATATATATATATATATATATATATAATATATAAAAGTAATTTTACTGACTTCCATAAAAAAACGCGAAAACAAAACAAGCTGAAGGTTGGGGGTGAATTTTATTGGTCACAATTGTACAATGTGATTTGATTCATTACACCCGTAATGTGTGAAAATGTCATCAGCAATATGTCTTTTGTGTGGAAAATCCAAGGTCACGTGACAAACCAGCTTGAAGTCCTAATAACAGTGTGTGGCCACCATTTGCGTTGACAACTGCTTGACACCTGCGGCTCATTGAGTGGACCAGGTGGTTGATGCGTCCCCTTGGCACACCAGCCCACACATGGACGATGGCCTGGTGAAGTTGAGCCGCTGTTGCTGGTCGTGGACGCAGGAGGTCCAGCCGTCTGCCAAGTTCATCCCCAAAATATTCTATTGGGTTTAAATCGGGACTGAGGGCTGGCCAGGGCAGCACATTGACGTTGTTATGCTGAAGAAATTGCTGGGTGGCCCTGGCGGTGTGTGGTCTTGCATTGTCCTGTTGGAATGTCCAGTTTGGGTGTTGCGCAAAAAAAGGATCGACATGGGGTCTGAGCACCTGGTTGATGTAGCGCTGTGCATTGACACCCTGTCCACGACCAGGACCAATGTTCTGAAAGATGACTGGTCCTATGGCGTGGTTAATGCCAATTGCACCCCATATCATAACGTTCGGGCCTCCCCAGGGGTTCCGCTCTACCACACAGGAGTCAGCATAGCGTTCACCAGGTCGACGCCATATTCTGACACGACCGTCAGCCATGTCAATACAAAAACGGCTCTCATCTGAGAACAGTATGCGTCCCCACTGCTGCCTGCGCCAGTTGATTCGGGCTTGTGCCCACTGCAGCCTGTCCTGCCGGTGTCTTGGTGTCAGTACCGGACCTCTGTGAGGACGCCTACATGCCAGCCCGTTCTCCTGAAGACACCACCGCATAGTGTTGAGGCTGATTCGTTGCTGGAGATTCCCAGGCACCTGTCGAGCAGTGTTAGCGGCTGTTTGCCGCCTGTCCCGCAGATGGGTTCGAACAAGATGGCGATCCTCTCTTTGTGTGGTGACCCAAGGACGGCCTGGCCGGGGGCGATCATCAGTGATACCAGTAACCCGCATGCGGTGCTGCAGACGATAGATGGTTGAGATCTGGACGTTAAAGATGTTGGCGACCTGCCTGGCATCCACACCAGCCTCCAGATGGCCTAGGGCACGATTGCGTTCCTCTGCTCGTAGTCTTGGCATCCCTGTAGCGCTCAGACGGCAAGTCGTTACCTGAACCCTGTAGCGCGGCTTTATAAAGGCTGCATGCCTGCGTACTTGTCGCTGGTTAACTTTGCTCTGCATGGTGTGCACGTGCCTCACATGCAGCAACCAGTTTGCCATTTTTGTTGACCCTCCAATGCAGGGAATGATGTGTTGCTCACACAATGTTTTCACTGCACGTGAGTCTTGGATCCAAACAACTTGCCACAATGGTTCAATATTGTATATTCACCCATTTTCACCCGAAAAATAGCCTTTCAAATTTCCGCGTTTT
This sequence comes from Conus ventricosus, assembly GCA_018398815.1. Lineage (NCBI taxonomy): Eukaryota > Metazoa > Mollusca > Gastropoda > Neogastropoda > Conidae > Conus > Conus ventricosus. The sequence goes on from JAFLJL010019387.1 coordinate 98,644, forward strand.
TTATGGAAGTCAGTATATAATAATTGAGAAAAAACACTCCTTTGAACACCTCAAACTTTTTGTACTCCCAGTTCTTATAGAACATCCCTGTTCTATAAGAACTGGGAGTACAAAAAGTTTGAGGTGTACTTTACAATGGGAACGAAGAAATGCTGTGTGTGTGTGTGTGTGTGTGTGTGTGTGTGGTGTGTGTGTGTGTGTGTGTGTGTGTGTGTGTGTGTGTGTCCGTTCGTCCGTCCGTGGTCAAAATGTGTTCTACTCGCTCCAGACAAAACTACAGGGTCGATCTTTCTGAAAGTTTGTAGGTATGTTCATAATGGATCACGGATTATGCCCGATGTTGTTGTTTTTTTTAACCGTTACAGCCGTTACTAACGGCCATAACGGCCCATAACGGTTTTCTTTTTTATGGAATATCTCAGAAAGTACTTGGCCATCTTTCTGAAAATTTGTGATATGTTCATTATGGGTCACAGATCATGACCAAAGTTTTCTTTTACCGTTATATCCGTTAGTAACGGCTATAACGGCCCATAACGGTCTTTCTTCTTTATGGAATATCTCAGAAAGTATTTGGCCGATCTTTCTGACCATTTGTAGGTATGTTCATTATGGGTCACGGATGATGGCCCGTGTTTACTAGAATAGCCGTTACTAACGGCGATAACGGCCCCAAACGGATTTTCCTCTTTATGGAATATCTCACGCGTATTCAAGACAAACTGGAAGTACGTTTATATGCTTTGCATCTTTTTTTTTTGTTTTCTTTTTGTTTCTTGACTTCTAAATTGTACATACAGTGATAATCTCATAGCTCAAACCTGTTTTACTTAGTTCTTTCGGTCCACCATCTGGCTGGTTCTGGTCAGCTCATGTAGGTTAGAACTCCAATGTTCATTTAGTGTTTGTGTTCCTAGTTAGATGGAAAGATCTCCTTCTTCTTCATCCTCTTCAATTCCTAAGAGTGCCTGGTTGACATTACTGCACACCTCCTCATTGGCTCCACATAAACACATCTCGGAGCCGTTGAGGCCCTATAACTGACAGGAACAGTGTGATGTGCAACTGGTCTTCTTGCATCCACATTTGATGAGGTGAGTAACTGTGGCTGGAGCTAGAGGATCCCTTGTTGGTACTGGTACTACCTATCCCCCTCTTCCTTCCACCCCTCGGTTGTTGCTGGTGGTAGCTGAGGGTGAGGAATGTCATCCTGACGTGACACCACGGCCTGGTAATGTGCCCGGGCAATGGCTTCATGTAAGGCTCTCCTCGTGTTGGAGGTAGCTTTTGAGGCTCTAGTTGTTTCTTGGTGAAAAGCTTCCATCTGAGATCACCAACATCCACCACATTGCTACCAGGTTCATGGAGCTGGCAAACAAATGTCTCAATGGCACGTTCAGTGTCAATTTCTAGCTTCTCGGACGTCCCTAATGCCGCAAATGCAGACACCACCTCCATGGATCATCTGCTAAGTGCTTGCCAACAGGTCAGCTTCCCCTTGCCTGCAATTCGACCTGTTACGTCAGCTCCGAGAAGGCATGAAATCCTGGTAAGCCTTCAGCCTTTGCATCACCAAGTGCATTCACTATTGGTCCCAGTGAGATTACGCGCTTCTTGTTCCCCATACTAGTGACAAAATATGTGTTCTTGCAGAGCTGATGGTAACAGTGGATTGCAAGGAAAAAACGTCAGTGTCAGGTGACTGAATGTAGAGTTTTGTTGCTCCTCTTCGAACAGCATCCAGACTGCACAGGATAAGTCTCGTGTCTGCGTCTTCTTGGGAGCTGCAGAGATGTTGAACATCCATGGAGTTTGAGAGGACCCCATACCGCGAAGTCACTATGAAGACCTTTGGCTTACCCTCAAAGTGGTGGAGAGCTTTCTTTGCAAGATAAACTGCCCAGTTCATCTTTGGTTGCGGTACTGGATAGGAACTGTTTTGCTGACACCTTACCAATTTGTGTATTGTCTGTGACGTGATAAGCAGTTGCTGGCTTACCACCCTGGCGTCTCTCCCTTGTGGCCTCTTTCAATGAAGTGGAAGATCATAACGGTAAAAAGACTAGATGGAGCTCATCATATTCTCTGCACTTGCTGTCCAGTGTAGCTTTGGAGTGGTCAGCCCATTGAGCACATGTCTTGACCCAAGGTGGCTTACCTATTGCCTGGACAATTGCCATTCCATCAATTACAGTTGCCTTCCTTGGTGTCAAGGGAGCAATGTCATTGATGACATCCTCTGGCTGCAGATCAAACTGATTCTGTTTGACAGGTCATCAAGTACAGCCATCAGCTTGCTTTTGTCTGTGCATGGTAGGAGTTCACCACTTTTTTTTTTTTTGCTGTCCCAACCTTTGCGCTACCTCAGAGGCAGTGCACCCACGTCGCTCATTCCGTCACCCCGTCCACAGCCATAGCCCGGCTGGCCCCGCCACAGCCCGGCACCAGCAATCCACAGGGAGCAGTCAATGTCAAGTCGTCATGAGGCAACCCACCGGAGGAACACTGCACTGCTGCCGAGTCACTTCGGTGGTGTTCAGTGGCGCCTGTTCTGATCTAACATACGCAGGACACCACCTACTAATCCCCCTACTGACGACAATAATTGCTTAGTCGCGGAGCCGGCGTGAGTGAGCTCTCCCTCCGGAGGCGCCGCCACGTCCGTCCAACGACAGCCCCCATGGACTCGCCGATACCGGTGACCCCGACGGAAGCAAACCAAGGCCACAGACGCTGGCGAGGAGATCGAAACTGAGGTCACCATGAGAGCAGGAATGAAGGGCCACAGAATTTGAGACATTTTTTTTAATGCTGATCAATGGGAATGGGGATGATTAAGATGATGCTACGGATTTCCATTTCGGTTGAGACTACATGGCAGGGCTGTACTCTACGCTTCCTTTCATATAAAATCCTGGCGTCAACCAGGCCCGAGAGATACAGGCACCTGCAGTGTTGGTCAGGAAATTGAGCAACACTCTCAGAAACGCATCCATTAAGGGGATGAAACTCGACTGTGTGGCCCCAGTCTTCCCAACTGAGTCCGCAGCAAACTCAACTCTGGGTAGGAGCCGGTCGGGGCAGAAAAACCCACATGACTCTGATGGATTCGAACCCGACCTCCCAGCCGGGGTCCGTAAACGCTAACCATTTCGCCGGGGGCCCTGGTGGCGTTCACCACTTGCTGTGAACAAGGCTCGTGGGAGGGACGTGAACACATGCTGGCCAATGCTCTCCTTGAGGTTATCTCAGGGCGTGAGCGGCAACAATCAACATGCGGGAAAACAGTGATCTGTCGTCCTTGAGCACCACTATCTGATAAAGACACTTTGTGTTTCACCGATTTCTTGCACTTTTCCATGTCTTCAGTTGAACCTTTTTCATTCTGGCCAGATACTGACTTCATTCGTGTTGATGCGTTCCTCAACAAAGTTGGCATACTTCTGCTGCCCAATGTCTTCTTGTTGCACCCCGTCTTTCTGCCCCTTTCAGCTGGCATCACAACATTTGTGTGAAGTTGGGCAGGTCTTCACCCTCGTATTTCATAGGTTTCATGGACGATATGTGCACAACTACTGAGTCGAGCACTGTTCTCTTCCTGTCTTGTCCAACAGCCAGTGATTACTTCATGATGTTCCTTATGTGTATTTGCTGTTGACCAGCCAATCACATGTGCTTCTTCAGCAAGCCTACTAAGCTCTGGAGCTGTAAGGAAGAAGCTCTCCCAAGCACTGGCATTCTGTGAATGCCCACGAGTCCGCCAGGGGACTTTCAGGGTGCAGTTGATGTGCTAAAGGGCATGATCCACCCCAATGGCACAGAATGGGCCCTTTGATGTATGTCTGGATCTGTGATCTGGATGGCTTCATCTCCCCCAAGGTAAAGTGGATCCAGTCTGGCATACTTCTGCTTGTCAAGCAAATAAATACTTGCACAGAGCTCAAGGGACGACAGGCCATCACGGGTGGCACGGATGAAATGTATATATGAGTAATACAATCCTCATGTAGGTCCGCACAAACGTGAAAGTGACTTTGTGATCCCTTCTCTTATCAACTCGGCCATCATTTTCAGTACCCTTTGGGAATTTAAGGATGTTAGCATATTTTGCTGCTCTTTCAACATCTCTTGTTGCAGGTATTGAAACACAACTTTGGTCAAGCTGCTGTGCTGCCTCTACACATGGCCCTTCAGATAAGGATGATCTAGGAAGAATTCTTCTACATAAGAGATCATAGAGGGCCTGGACTGTAGTCATAGCATTTTCTTTTTTCTAAGGCCTTAACTGTCATGCAAACAGTAGCTGATGTGTATCATCATTGCATCTTCCTGAAGAGAGAAAGTGAGATCTCAGTATTGTAAAGCAGGTTTGGTGGGGAGTGGGTGCAAAGTTCAACAAGAAGTTGTTGTATGACCATAAACAGGATAAACGACATTCTGTAATGAAGACACTGTTAGTTTTAGATTGATTATTTGTCAACTAACAGTATGTGCTTGATGGGTGAATGGGGAATAGCGAATGCTTCTCAATGAGCCTTCGGCAAGCTTATACTCTCCAAGGGGAGACAATCTCCTAAGGGAGAAAGGGCACTAGCATAAACTCCTGGTCAGATACCAGCATATAACTCCTGGTCAGATACCAGCATTTCGAAACTTGATTGTTTTCCTCAGTGACCGTGGAAAGTGGTAACTTGACTCCCTGCCTTTTCGGGTTTAAGCAGAATGCATCCCAGAAAAAGGCTGGTGTGCATACCATTGTATGTTTGTTGAGTTTTCAAAAAACAACAAACAAAAAACAACTAAAGGTGCCACCTAAGAAGCAAGAGAAAACCATGAAACAGCAAAACAAACTACATTTTCTAGTGAAAAGTACAAAATATAAAAATATAACCTTTTAAGCCAAAGCGCTGAGGGGCCCGTTCTTGGAAAAATCCCAAGGGGCTGGGAAATTTCAATAACTGATAAATACATACATATATATTAATTCTTTTTTTCCGCGTCAACAAATTCCCATACATAAATCCTATGTCGAAATCTCAATATCTTCGAAGACACATGTCCACAATTGCACTATAAGCTTCATAGTAAATTTTCCTTTTAACAGATGACTGTAGTCCATAGAAAAATTTCCCCTTAAATTATCTCCATTGATTTATGTATCAAAACACACAATATAATTGTCCAGAGCTTCTTCTCTTCCCTGTAGAAGTACGAAATCACTTGTAGGGAAAAAAAAAATCTTTAAATACTTTCTCTCAGGGAGAGTCCCATAAATCAACTCTTTTTCACGTCGATGTCAAAGTATACATATAACCCCGAAAAAGCTGTGTGAACAACGATTTTCTCTTTCATTCCTCTTTCATTCCTCTTTTCCAGTCCATCAAATTAATCAAAGGTCTTTTTCTCCCTCTTGACTCAATACATGGAATTGTGGCCCACGCATCTCTGAGGTAGTATGGGAATGCTCTTTCTTCTTGAGAGTACATATTTTTTCGACACCACTGATTTCACACCCGACATTTTGGCGTTTTGCACATGTGGTTTCGTGCAAATATGTATAATGTCACCAGCGTCGAGTTGGCTGGCCTCCCCTATCTTGAGTCTCTAAGAGTACCCCCCCCCCCCCCCCCCCCTCGCAGATGGTACTTTCGCCCCTTTAAGGAGTGGCCGTACACCATAGTCACTCGCTTGCCCTCCTCTCTGGCTTTTTCAGATGGCCGAAACACCATAGTCACTCCGCTTGCCTCCTCTCTGGTTTTTTCAGATGCGGGACAGTTGTTTCCCTGGGTCTCTTACATGCAAAGAGAAGTCTTCCCCCAATGAACACCCCGCTTCCCTTCAATTAACATTTGGCTTTAGAAATTCTCTCTTTGTCGCTGAAGAAGGCCCCAGTGGGCGAGGATGGCCGGTTGGATTTGTCGTCCAAACAATCCAGTGCAATTAACAAAACACACAGAGCTAGTTAACTGTCACACTCCATAAACTCCGTGTGCATGTGCGTGTTTTTTTTTTTTAATTCTACAACCACTACAATTTGAGTAAATTTTCAACGGGCAAAGCAGGTATGCACCTGTTAATTTGGTTAAAAATCAACCACAGACAGTGCTAGAAAAGTAAAGTTTGGCAGTAGAAGGGCATCTGGGAGTCATGACCTGGGTACGGCCCAACCCACTTAGAGTGTAAGGAATTCAGGACCGAAACACTTGTCTGAGAGGTTTCTTCTCTGAAGAACTTCTGCTTTTAAACTCTTCCCTAGAGTTTTCTTACTACCAATAAGTAATTGTCAGTTTTGACGAGAAAAGAGAACTATATGTGTGACGTACAGGAAGTGTTGTCCAACCCTAACAACCCCTTTTCCCCTAGCCTCACAAAATAGCCGCAGTTTAAAATATAATGTCGCGGGAACCTACATCAAGTAATTTTTTTAAGATAGCAAATACTTTCTAGTCGTGTTTTGCTTCCAGATTTTTTAAGAATTGTTCTAGTAACAAGATTAAAATTTCCTACTCATTTTGTATCCGACTTCTTGGAAATTTGTTTCAATAACAAGTCTACTCTCATCCTGACACTTCAATCAACCTGTTCAATAAATGGGTAAGTCTGGTTAAAAAAAAAGGGGATGAACATCTCCCCTTGTTTTTGGCCCCACATTTAAAATGTTTCCCTAAAACCCTTCGAGGTAGCCATGAACTTTTTCAACAATTGTTGCTTTTAAATTCTCATTATTCAAGGTATCACTGGCACAAAGGGAATGGTAAAGAACACAACGCAATCCTTGTAACACACTAGCTAAGTTGAATGCTATTGTTCCTTTTTTCATCTCAACATGTTAGCATGTAGCAAAAAAGCTTCAATATCATCCCTGGCTTCATTGAACATGGGTAATTTGGGAAAATGGGTACCATAAATTTGAGTCTGATTGGTATGTGTTGGTCCCTCAGAAGATTTTTCCTCGTTTTTGGGGCTCGTGCTAATTTGAATTCAAGTCCCTTTTTGCTCGAACAGGGGCTTATGCTTCTGTGCTTCTTCTTCCAAAAAGTAATTTCTTTTTCTTCTTTTTTGATGTTTTAATCTGTACTTCTTTTCTTCCATCAGTAGCTTTTTTTTCTTCCTCATCAATCTCTAACCTTTCATCGTCAATCTCTAACCTTTTCTTTTTTCTTCTTCTTTAATCTCAAACCTCTTCTTTTTGTCCTCTTCTTCCAGCTCTTCTAACCTTTTCTTTTTTTCTTCTTCTTCTTCAACCTCTAACCTTTTCTGTTCTGACTTTAACTTGTCTGCTCTCTCCTTCATCAAATTCACGCTCCATGCAGAATCAATATATTCATTGATTTTCAAAGGATCTGAGATACCCCTAACTTTGCTTGTTGAACCAGGGCATGAAAATTTCCTCTTGTGGTAACACCATAGTGATTAAAGTTGCACAAGTTCAAGAAAATGACAAAAGAGATTTTTTCTCTTTCTTCCCAAGACTAGTCAGAAATAAGAGATTATTTTCTGAATCAAATAGTAAACTCTTGTCTTCACAAAACAAGTTAGAAACTAACGCACAACACTCTT
>JAFLJL010019388.1:2118-14618 GCA_018398815.1 Conus ventricosus
ATGTTGCCCATGCTGTTTTATGCTCTTGCTCTATGGACCCGAGGTGAACACTGTGCCTGAAGAGAAAGATGTGTAAGGTGGATGCCAGTCACAGTTATACTTTCTGTGCGCGCCCCAAAAATAAGGGGTGCCTAGACCATGATTAAGATCCAACTTTTGTCTAAAGTCTGTCTTAACATTAATATTGAATTCGTTACAGATCCTTTCAAAAGCCTTCATGTCTATTCGGTTGCTGAAGGGATTAAAACGGTTTGTCATTTGGTAATGGCGCTTGCAGTTCAGTCAAAATACGTCTGAAGGTGTAATAGAAATGAAAATCTGTACACTGACCTCACCAAAGGATCAGGATGATTTAGATGATCGGCATACGACACTCCACACCCAGTTGATGCACAAAACACAGCAAAGTTTAACTGGTTCTGATAAAACTGCATCGGATGACTAAACCAAAATTTTGGGATGTAGTCTTTTTTAATAGGCGGGTTAAGATATCTGTTCAATGGAGTACTAACCTTTACTTGAAAGGCGTCAGACTGAGTCACAGAATGTCGAGGGTGTCAGTTGTTATATTTTTAAGATTGTTAGTGCGGCCAACAGAATATTTTGCATTAGTATATTTAAATGCGCTCATTTTTATTTTGTTTAAAAATGTTTGTAACAATAACAACTCAAGACCGTCCTTCGTTTTTAAAAACATGCTGTTAAGAACGATTGCGGAACCAAAATGGTCGCACTCCATGAAATTTTTTACAAAGTCGTATGGTTTAATATAAGTGAATCCAAGAATAATAATACGATTCAAAAGTTGACAAATCAGGGGACAAAGTTAGCCAGTTAACAATACCTGATGGTTATTACGGGTTTTGTTCACTAAAAGAAGCAATGAGTAACTTCGACATTACTCTCAAACTTAACAATGCAAATCTGAAAACAATGTTAACATTCAACCCTGAAGAAGAAGTAGTACATTACCTTTTTGATGTAGAGCTAGCTAAAATGTTAGGCTTTGAAGCTGACAATCATAGATTTAGAGTTACACCAAACAAAACTACAGTGAACTCCGGATGTAGTGAACGCCGTATGTACTGATAAATCGGCTGTACTGAAGCAAGTTTTGGGTCCCGGTCCCAACTGTTCATATTCTTTGTTAATATTTAGCCGGTTGTAGTGATATTTTAAATCCGGGTGTATCAATATCTCCTGTTGTAGTGACGTCATTTTCAAATCCCGGGCAAGCCGGGCTCCGGTTGTTAGTGATATTTTTTTTAAAGAGTTTAAATTTTCCCTTCTCCCAAAATGGCGAAAACGCAATGTGCTTTCTTTAAAACGCAAAATCGATTTATTGAAAGACATTAAAACAAACAAGATGCGAAACATATAAACGTACTCCCAGTTTTCCAAAAACCCCTTAAAATCGGCCAAGTGCTTTGTGAGATAAGAAATAAAGGCAAAATAACGGTTTTAAGGGTTATTTAACCGATGTACACTTTTGAAACTGGTATTTTTGTCCTCACTGGGTCAAAGCCAGTGTACATACCAAATTTCATCCAAATCAGACAATGTGTCAAGAATAACGGTTTTTAACGGTCAGATTTTGAAACACTACATGGAAGTGCCATTTGTGTGTGATGACCTTTCTATATACAAAATTGCATTAAAATCCACCAATATATAAAAAATAACGGTTTATCGGTTATATAACCGATATACACTTTTGAAACCGGTATTTTAGTCCTCACTGGGCTAAAGCCTGTGTACATACCAAATTTCATCCAAATCGGACAATATGTCAAGAATAACGGTTTTTAACGGCCAGATTTTGAAACACTACATGGAAGTGCCATTTGTGTGTGATAACATTTCTATATACAAAATTTCATTTAAAACCCACCAATATATAAAAGATAACGGCAAAATAACGGTTTAACGGTTATATTACCGATATGCACTTTTGAAACCGGTATTTTAGTCCTCACTGGGCTAAAGCCTGTGTACATATCAAATTTCATCCAAATCGGACAATATGTCAAAAATAACGGTTTTAATGGTCAAATTTTAAAACACTATATAGAAGTGCCATTTGTGTGTGATAACCTTTCTATTATACCAAATTTCATTGAAAATCCACCTATATATAAAAAATTAACGGCAGAATAACGGTTTTTAACGGTTGTTTAATCCATTTTTCAGCATTACATCACTTACATATGGACAGAGGATCCGATTTGTCACAAGATCATCCAAACCGCTTATAAATTGGCCAAGTACTTTCTGAGATATTCCATAAAAAGAAAAACCGTTACAGGCCGTTACAACCGTTAGTAACGGCTATAACGGGGCAAACTAAAAACATCAGGCATCATCTGTGACCATAATGAACATACCTGCTAATTTTCATAAAGGTCGGCCAAGTACTTTCTGAGATATTCCATAAAGAAGAAAAACCGTTACAGGCCGTTACAGCCGTTAGTAACGGTTATAACGGTAAACTAAAACATCGGGCATTATTCGTGATCCATAATGAACATACCTACACATTTTCAGAAAGATCGGTTAAGTACTTTCTGAGATATTCCATAAAGAAGAAAAACCGTTACAGGCCGTTACAGCCGTTAGTAACGGTTATAACGGTAAACTAAAACATCGGGCATTATTCGTGACCCACAATGAACATACCTACACATTTTCAGAAAGATCGGTTAAGTACTTTCTGAGATATTCCATAAAGAAGAAAAAGCGTTACAGGCCGTTACAGTCGTTAGTAACGGCTGTACGGTAAACTAAAACGTCGGGCATCATCCTTGACCCATAATGAACATACCTGCAAATTTTCAGAAAGACCGACCCAGTAGTTTTGTCTGGAGCGAGTGGAACACATTTTGACCACGGACACAGACAGACAGACAGACAGACAGACACACACACACACACACACACACACACACACACACACACACACACACCACACACACACACCACACACACACACACACACACATACAGACAGCATTTCTTCGTTCCCATTCTAAAGTACTCCCTGTTCTTTAATAACTGGGAGTACAAAAAACAGAAACAGGTGGATGTCGCTTCTCAGTACAATGTTTCTCAGGCAACAGTCAGCTCCATTATGAAAAATAGAGAAAAGTGAAAGAAAAATTCTATGGCGACTACGCCTGGGATCCAACCCCAACCCCAACGTTTAAAACCATGGTAAAATTGACATCGGACGCACCAACAAACAAACAAGCATGAGAAAGACAATACGCCACCTAATCTTTTGATCTTAGAGCATAAACGAAGACAGGGAAAAAAATAGAGATTTTGGAAAACAAATTAATTACTTTCATGTTTCCTTTTATCACGATTTTGCTACGTCACCGTATGGTTAGTCAGCGTCACAGAAGAACACTCGCAAGCCTGACAAGACAGCAAAAAACATCACAAAACGAAATGAATCTAGTTTCCAAAATCTCCTTATTACTGCCTTGTGGATTTTACCAATGTGCCGAATGTAGCGATAAAACCTTGAAAATATTACTACAACCGATGTGCCCGACGTAGTGATAAGACCTCGAAAAACATCATTACAACCGGAGTAGCGATGTATATAGTGATAATCCGGATGTAGTGATAGGAATTTTTGGTCCCCAGGGACTTCACTACATCAGGAGTTCACTGTACTTATGAGGGAGAAAATCTGCTCGATCTTGCATTACATTCATTACTCTATGTTCATTTGGATGAGCTAAGCACTGATGAAAACTTATATGATGGAAGGCCCTCAACTGTTTTAAAAGCTCTTCCAGCAGGGAAAGCTGCATATTGCGATTATGAAATTATACAATTCCCTAATTTACAGTTTAAAAAATTAGCTTGTGGGAGGGTCAGATCATTTAATATAAAAATCACAGACAAAACGGGGAAAGTCGTAAAATGTGATAACCTGCACATTGTTTTGGAAATAAAATAATAAACTGTACTAAAAAATAATGTCACGTGGGCCAGAAGAATCGGGAGTTTACATTAGCGCCTGTGAGGTGTATAACTTTAGAATTAAAAGACCTTGCAGACGTTACGGACTTTGAACAGAACGGTGAGATAGGCGCTTTGTATGGTTTTGAGTACACTAAAGATGGCGATTATAAACGTAAAGAAGTAGGCGACAGCAAAAGGTTTCCTAAACTAGAACAACTGCGCAATGTAGAAGCAAATAATGCTGGTCAGTATGAATATAAAATAGTTCGAAAACCTGACAGCAAATGGCACTTAGAACCATATTTAGAATGGGACATAAAATTTGAATTCATAAGCCCATTTACATTTTTTAGCCATCAAAAAAGTTTCAGAAAAGCATTCAACTCTGGCCCTTTACATATAAGTCTTATGCCAGAGGACAATAGTCGGAAAGAGATTGAAATAAAACCGTATGGGAATAAACAGTACATTCTCCACAGAAAAGAATCGGTTTTGAAAGATGTTGCTACAAAATTACAGTTAATTCCGCAAATGAAATTAGGAGACACGTTCACAATGATATTTGAAATTTCTGTCTTAAAAGATGTGGAGAGGGATGGGGCTGTGGGCGTTAGTGACGTCCTTCTAAAGGAATTCTAATTAGCTGGCAAAACTTAGACGTTGACAGTCTTAAAGTTACGGTCGTCATTCTTCACAATGGTGATGATATTACGGTCATAACAACAAGCAAAAAAATCAATATTAGTCTAAATAGAAACAATCTTACAGAACTGAATTGGATTAATCTTACACATTTTGGCCTTATTGGGTTTTATTATACTGAACAAGTTTTGACAGAGAGCATGATAAAAACAATAACTGGATTAGATTAAATTCTGTTATAAAACTATGGAGCAGTTAAACTTTATGACAAAAACTCCTCATTGTTCATTGATTTGTGGACAGACTGGTTGTGGAAAAACAATATTTATCCTAGACCTATTACAAACAGTTTATCGCTATAATTTTGATTATATTGTGATTTTCTGTCCAACACTTGAATTTAACAAAGCATATCATGATAGAAGGTTTATATGGGCAGATGATAACATATATTTAGTTGATCCTAGCAATAAATTGAGTGAGTGGTTAGAATACTTTTATAAACTGTTTAAAGGAACGCAGATACTATTTATTATAGATGACTGTTCGGCAGAAAAAGACATAGTTAAAAAGAGAAAACACTTTGTCAAAACTGGCCTTCAGTGGAAGACATGCTGGAATAAGTGTGGATTTTATCTCAAAAATATAACTCAGTTTTAAAAGACTTTAGAGAACAGTTAAAGACTGTAGTTTTATTTCACATGAAAGACAGAGACTCATTTGATGAATGTTTGCGTGAAAATGATGTTATTGAAAATGACCAGGAAAAACGATTAGCAAAACGATGGGAAAATTTTAAAAATAAAAAAACTAAAGTGAAATCAGTTTAGGTGATAGAAGTATGTACGAAAATACTGTACTGAAAGCAAGTTTGGGTCCGGTCCAACTGGTCATATTCTTTGTTAATTTTAGCCGGTTGTTAGGGATATTTAAAATCCGATGTCTAAATAGCTCCTGTTGTATACTCATTTTCAAATCCCGGCAAGCCGGCGCCGGTTGTAGTGATATTTTTTTTATAGAGTAATTTCCATTCTCCCAAAATGGCCGAACGCAAGTCTTTCGTTAAACGCAAAATCGATTTATGAAAGACATTAAATCAAACAAGATGCTAAACCATATAAACATACCACCCAGTTTTTCCAAACCGCTAAAAATCGGCCAAGTGCTTGGAGATAAGAAAATAAAGGCCAAATAACGGTTTTAGGGTTATTTAACCGATGTACACTTTGAAACTGGTATTATTAAAGTCCTCACTGGGGATCAAAGCCAGTGTACAAACCAATTTCAATCCAAATCATACAATGTGTCAAGATAACGGTTTTTAACGTCCGATTTTGAAACACTAATGTAAGTGCCATTTGTGTGTGATGACCTTTCTATATACACAATTGAGCATTAAAATCCACATATATAAAAAATAACGTTTTATCGGTTAATAACCGATATACACTTTTGAAACCGTATTTTAGTCCTCAACTGGGCCTAAAGCCTTGTACATACCAAATTTCATCCAAATCGGACAATATGTCAAGACAAACGGTTTTTAACGCCAGATTTAGAAACACTACATGGAATGCCATTGTGGTGATAACATTTCTATATACAAAATTTCATAAAACCCACCAATATATAAAAGATAACGGCAAAATAACGGTTTAACGTTATATTACCGATATGCACTTTTGAACCCGTATTTTAGTCCCCACTGGTCTAAAGCCTGTGTACATATCAATTCCTCAAATCGGGACAATAAGTCAAAAATAACGGTTTTTAATGGTCAAATTTTAAAACACTAATTGGTTGTAGGAATGCCATTTGTGTGGTGAAAACCCTTTCCTATATACCCAAATTTCATTGAAAACCACCTATATATAAGAAATTAACGGGCAGAAATAAGCGATTTAACGGTTGTTTTAAATCCATTACATGCATTACATCACTTACATATGGACAGAGGATCGATTTTGTCACAAGATCATCCAAACCGCTTATAATTGGCCAAGAAATAACATGAGATAATTCCATAAAAGAAAACACCGTTACAGGCCCGTTACAACCGTTAGTAACGGCCTATACCGGGGCAAACAAAAACATCATGCATCATCAGAGACCCAAAGAACATACCTGCTAACTTATTTCATAAGGTCGGCCAAGTACTTTACTGAGATAAATCCATACAAGAATAAAAACCGTTACAGGCCGTTACAGCGATAGTAACGGTTATAACGATAAACTAAAACAAACATCGGGCATTAATTCGAGATCAATAAAAACATACCTACACATCTACAGAAAGACGTTTAAGTACTTTCTGAGATAAACCATAAAGAAGAAAACACCGTTTACAGGCCGATACAGCCGTTAGTAAAGCGGATCTAACGGAAAACTAAAACAACGGCATTATTCTTGACCCTCCAAAGAACATACTAACACATTATTCAGAAAGATCGGTTTAAGTTATTTCAGAGATATATACCATAAAGACGAAAAAGCGTATACAGGCCGAAACAGACGTTAGAAACGTCTGTAACGTTAAACTAAAACGTCGGTCATCATCCTATGACCCCATATGAACATACCTTCAAAATTTTCAGACAGACCGACCAGTAGTTTTTGTCTGAGCGAGATGAGAACCATTTTTGACCACGGACAACCAGACAGACAGACAGACAGACCCACACACCACACACACACACACACACACACACACACACACACACACACACACACACACACACCCACACACACACACACACACACACATACCCAGGAAAAACAATCCATTTCATCGTCCCCTTCTAAAGTACTCCCTGTTCTTAATAACTGGGCTACAAAAAACAGAAACAGGTGATGTCGCTTTCAGTTACAATGATTTTCTCAGGCAACAGTCAGCTCCAAATATGAAAATAGAGAAAAGTTGAAAAAAAATTCTAAGGCGACTACGCCTGGGATCCAACCCCAACCCCAACGTTCAAACCATGTAAAAATTGACATCGGACCGCACACAAACAAACAGCATGAGAAAGAAAACCGCACCTAATCTTTGATCTTAGAGCAAAACGAAGACAGGCAAAAATAGAGAATTATGTGGAAACACCAAATAATTTACCATACAGTGATTCCTTTTATCACGATTTTGCTACGACACCGTATGTTAGTCAGCGGGGGGTCTCAGGGGGGGAAGAACACTCGCAAGCCTGCCAAAGATCAGCAAAAACATCACAAACAAATGAATCAAGTATTCCAAAATCTCCATAATTTACTGCCTTGTTGAGATTTTACCCAATGTGCGAATGTAGCAAAAAACCTTGAAAATAATATACTACAACCGATGTGCCCGACTGTAGTGATCCAACCTCGAAAAACATCATTACAACGGAGTAGCGATGTAAAGAAGAGTAATCCTATGTAGTGATAGAATTTTTGGTCCCCAGGGACTTCACTACATCAGGAGTTCACTGTAACTATGATGGAAAAATCTCTCGATCTTGCATTACATTCATTACTCTAAGTTTCAATTGATGAGCTAAGCACTGTATGAAAACTTATATGAGGAACGCCCTCAACTTTTAAAAAGCTCTTCAGCAGGGAAAAGCTGCATATTGCGATATGCAATTATTACAATTCCCTAATTTACAGTTTAAAAATTAGCTTGAGGGAGGGTCCAGATCATTAATATAAAAATAACAGCACAAAACGGGGAAGTCGTAAAATGTGATAACCTGGCACATTTTTTGGAAATAAAAAAATAAACTTACATAAAAATAATGTCACGTGGCCAGAAGAAATCGGAGTTACATTAGCCCTGTGAGGTGAATAACTTTAGAATTAAAAGACTTGCAGACGTTACGGACTTTGAACAGAACGTGAGATAGGGGGCCTTGTATGGTTTTGATACACAAAGGTGGCGATTTAAACGTAAAGAAAGTAGGCGACAGTCAAAAGGTTTCCTAAACTAAACAACTGCGCACAGTAGAAGCAAATAATGCTGGTCAGTATGAATATAAAATAGTTCGAAAACCTGACAGCAAATGGCCTTAGAACCATATTTAGAATGGGACATAAAATTTGAAAACATTAAGCCATTTACATTTTTTAGGGCCATCAAAAAATTTCAGAAAAGCATTCATACTCTGCCCTTACTATAAGTCTTATGCCAGAGGACAATAGTCCGAAAGAGATTGAAATAAAACCGTATGGGAATAAACAGTACATTCTCCACAGAAAAGAATCGGTTTTTAGAAAGATTTGCTAGCAAAAATAACAGTTAATTCCGCAATGAAAATTAGGAGACACGTTCACATGATAGATTGAAAATTTTCTGTCTAAAAGATGTGGAAGGATGGGGCTGTGGGCGTTAGTGACGTCCTTCAAAGGACTTCTAATTAGCGGCAAAACTTAGACGTTGACAAGTCTTAAAGTTACGGTCCGTCATTCTTCACAATGGTGATGATATTACGGTCATAACAACAAGCAAAAACATCAAATATTAGTCCAAAATCGAAAAGCATCTTACAGAACTTAATTGGTTAATCTTACACATTGTTGGCCATTATTGGGTTTTATTATACTGACAAGGTTTTTGACAGAGAGCAATGAAAAAAAACAATAACTGATAATATTAAATACTGTAATAAAACTATGGAGCAGTTAAACTATATGACAAAACTCCTCATTGATCAATGATATGGGATCAGACTTGTGGAAAAAACAATATTACTCCTAACCAATTACAAACATTTATCGCTATAGTTTTTGATTATATTGTGATTTTTCTGTCCAACACTTTGAATTAACAAAGCCTATCATGATCGAAGGAATATCTGGGCAGAAGATAACCTAATTTAGTTGATCCTAGCATAAATTAGAGTGAGTGGTTAGAAATACATTATAAACTGTTTAAAGGAACGCAGATACTAATTTATTATAGAAGACGGTTCGCAGAAAAAGACATAGTTAAAAAGAGAAACACTTTGTCAAAACTGCCTTAGTGAGAAGACATGCTGGAAAAAGTGTGTGATATATATCTCAAAAATAAAAGCTCAGTTTAAAGACTTAAGAACATTTAAAGACTGTATTTGTATTTCCACATGAAAGACAGAGACTCATTTGGATGAATGTTTGCGTGGAAAAAGATGTATTGAAAATGACCAGGAAGAAACACAGATTAAGCAAAACTGAAATCTGAAAAGTTAGTAAATTAGTATTGAAAACGGATAACCTACACAGTATGTTTGTTTGTAAAAATCGTTTTATTTTGGGGGGGGAATTGAAAGAGAATGTGTGATGGATTATCATTTTTGAAAAGTCTTTACCTTGTCAGAGAACTAATGAATGTTTATTATAGCATTTACTGCCGCGAAAGTTTATTGAGGGCAGTAAAGCTAGAATGAAATTTTATAAGTTCTCTAACTGGTTTTCTTCCCAAACGAACGAGGCAAAAACCTCGATGGCTGTGACAAGCAAGTGGGAAAGATGGCGGAAGGCTGGTATTGTTCCTCCAGTTACAACCAACACCTAATACGCAGCAGAATATAGGCCCTGAGCTTCAGTAAAAAAAATTATTAAACAATGCCTTTGTCATTACCAAGAAAGAAAAATCCATTAATCTCTGTAATTTGTGCACAGGACCTAAACAGAGCATAATGCCAAGTAGACTGATTATATCCACAAACCAACTATTGTAAATCCTACTCTACCACTGGCAACTAAAGATAATTCTGGATACCAAGCTAAGTTGGGCCCACAAGGCGGATAACACAACTGACAAAAGATCAGAAATCACTGAAATCCCTGTGCACAGGCACTACCCTAATCAACTCTACTACAAAAGGCTCAGAATTCACTGAAATCCCTATGCGCTTACACTAACCCTTATCAGCACAACTTCATACAAAAAGACTAAAATAGCCACACTAAAACGAAACATGCTCATTCAGAGCATGAAAGATTAAACATTTTGCAGAAGTAAACTTCTGTCCAGCCACAATTATTTTATCCTACTTTATCCATAACGCATCTCCAAAATCATCAGGTTGATTTTGTGGTAATGTAATAGGGCTTTGAAATCAGAAAGAGAGAGGGAAAAAGGAAGAAAAAAAGAGAGATGATTGATTGACTGAATGATTGATTGATTGATTGATTGATTGATCTTTAATACCCAAGATGAAGATTTTAGGCCAAAGCCCTAGTCTTACAATCTGTCCTTGTCCATGCATACAGTATTTCAGGCACATATCATTCATACAGACAAATCAACATAGCAACAGATAATCTAAGTTCTACAATGAGAAGCAAACGACACAAAAAACCTCTAATGAGATGGGGAGGATGGTAAAATCAAAAGGAAACTTACAAGCAAACAACAAACAAAAACTACACAGAGAGAGATGTCAGAGGAGGTGGGAAGAGAGAAGGTAGGTAGGGGGAGGAGACAAGTGATGGTAGACAAGAATGGGAGTGGGGATGAGGATTTTAACCGAGTAGGTTTTATTTAGGAGACGATTATTCAAAGTAAGGTTCACTCGAAACAAAGCGAATGGACGCTAATCAGTGTAATCGAAATAATTTAACTACTGAACATAAAATGTATTATGCAAATGTTCCTTGAGAAGTTTTAAAGAATTCTGTTTTGTCAGATTCGGTGGCAGAGAGTTCCAGACATATGGGTCCAGAGAAATCTAGGCTGTTTTAAAGATCAATGCCATGGGAAGGGAAGAAGAATTTCGTCGAGCCAGAAAAGCTGATTCGAACTTGTAAAAAGGGTCATTGATATAACATTGGCAATAGTTATCTGTCAAGATGTAAAACATAAATGATGCCTGTTGAATTCCAATTGCCTATTCCAACAAAGGAAGTATGTTCATGCGCTTTAGAGAGAGCAGATGGGGGGAGGGGCAGTGTTAATCCAGCCAAGCCAAGGTCGGATTAAAGAAAGAAAAAGAAAACAAACAAACCACAAAAAAAACCCACGAATTATTAATTCCCCGCCCTTGGTCTTTGGTGTCAGTGACTCTGCAGGCATGTCTCCAGATCCAGTTGATACTAGAAGTGATTCTAGTATTAATATTGGTTTAGTAATGATGCATGAATAAATGCAGACAAAGGGTTTGACCAAGTAATTTCTTTTTATTTTCCCATAAAGAATAAGCATGGTGAATACAGTGCCTGAACTGACCAAAAATGAAAATAGTGTAACTATTATGGCCAACAAAATCAATAGTTATCAAACCAGGTAAAGGGACAATGTATTTACATCATTGTAAATATAGACATGAAATATACAAGATGGATGACCAGACCCAGCTGATAATAATGATAAGCCATTCTTTCCGTTAGCCTTGTGTTGCCTTTTGTGTAAGACACAATCACAAATACACATCTATCGTGGGCTGAGTTTCAGTTAAAGAAGAAGCCTGCAGTTCTGGTTTCTGGTGGATGCAGGCAACCACTTGACCAGTGTACTCCAGAAGCATTATAATAGGGAAATTTATTTTACTTTTTTTACAGAAAGAAAAACAAGAGATAAAAATTTTGTGGGGGGGGGGCCACCAACACTGGGGAAACTCTTCTTTGATCAAACAGCAATCATTTACTCCCACAATAGACAGGTCCAGGCAATCATTACTTGCCCTATAAACATTCACTGGCAAGATTTACGGCACAATGAACAAGGAAGTCAGGCAATCATTACTACTCCAATAACACACGCATCTTGCAATCATGTGACAACCCAATAAACACAAGCCTGTGCAATAATTTACACCCCCAATAAACACACATCTTGCAACCATTTACTACCCGCAAATAAAAACGGGCCTGGCAATGATGCCCCCACTCCCCAATAAACACCATCTTGCAACATTTACTACCTTACAAACGAA
>JAFLJL010019388.1:19618-36677 GCA_018398815.1 Conus ventricosus
TGGCACTGTTGTTCTTGCCCATGATTGCTGCCTCCTGCTGTGAAGAATGTTGCGGGTGCTTTGGAGTCCTGATTCTCCCCATTGTGGTGTTGGTACTAGCCCGACTACTTGTACAATTTCTTGGAGCACTTGGTTGGCTCCAAGTGTACCTTCCCAAGAGCCAGGCTACTTTACATGAGGCTTAGAACATGCTCTACTGTTTGTTTTTTATGGCAGAGGGGGCATGCAGGAATCGTCTGTTTTCCCCACTTCACCATTTGGCATTTAGGGCAAGAAGGTCATATGCAGATCTGAGAATAAGCTGATCCTGAGAGGGGCCATGTGCCGAAATGTCATTCCAAGTTAAGACTTCTTTGGAGTGCATTCTCACGGTTGTCCATTGCCCTTGCAGGCTCAGCTGGACTGCTATTTGGAGTCCCTTTTGGTCTTGTCTCTTTTCTCATCTCCTGAATCATCATGTCCTCTTTATGGCTTTTTCCTTTGGGCCTTTGACCACCATTTCATGTTTTGGTCACCCCCAGTCCTGTTGTCCCTGTAGGTTCTGTGTGTTGTCCTGTTATATCTCTGATCTTGAGACTTTCTTTTGCAGAACCATCGCCTCTAGACCTTTCCTTTCTGCCTGTTTCAGCTGGGCTTGATTGCTTCTACCACATTGTCTCCGATCCCCTCCAGCATGCTTTGAAGACTGACATCTTCCCTGCTTTTGTATTCCTCCAGGATGGATTCAGTGGTAGTTTGAGCTTTGCTTGGGCGACAGTACAGCGAGATGTCAGTCAGACAGGGTGGGACACCAAGATACCATTTCTTGTGAACTTGTTGATTTTGGCCTTCATAGCCTCCACTGTGCTGGTAGCAGATGGCGTATATCATCAGAGGCCCTAGGAGCATTGTATCAGCATGAACTGTAGACACCAGACCTTGTATTTGCCAGTGAGCCAACACAGGTCAAGTTGGTCCCAAGCGCTTCTTACGCCATCTGCTTGGTTTCTTTTGTTTATTATTGCTCTTTGTGTGTCTTTCAGCGTATCAATCATACCATCTTCCAAGCTCTTGACTGGTTCTTCTGTGACTGTTGGAATGGCCTGGTTGTGCAACACAGAATACCCACAGATTCGTGCCCCTTTTTACCCTTTCCTCAGTGAGATCACTCCTAATGTCTTTTGGCTTGAACTTCATTCTGGATGAGGCAACTATGTCGTCCAGCCTCTCCAGCACTGACGAGACTCGTCTCTCTGATGAAATCACTGTAGTGTCATCCATGAAGGCCTTGAGAGAGGCATCTTTGTATCCATCGCCAAGGTCTGTATTGTCTCGCGTTGTTTTTGCTGCTTTCAAGATGAGTCCATTGCCAACACGAACATACGGGGAAATTGCACAGCCCAATGCAATGTCCACTTCCAGATGATCAATCAGTTGTGTAGTCCGCTGGTAGAGGACCGCATTGAGAGGCCCTTGAAGTACTTCTTGAGCATGTCGCGATGTATCTTGCACATGGAACATCTCAAGAGCCAACTGTATCATCTCATGGGGCACAGATCCATATGCGATTGCAGATCGAGCCCACACACGTCCAGGTCTTCTCTTATCTGTTATTTGAGCTTTTTGGATTGCGTCCCAGATCATTGTGGCGTGTTCTAGCACATCCGAGCCACGCCTGGGATGCCAACCTTTCTGACTGACACATCCAAGTACTAGTATTCCCATCATACTTGGTCAGCCTTGCGCCATGACCGAGACGAAGAATTTTCCCTACGACGTTCAGATTAGATCAATATTGGCCTGAACTGGCTGAGAGCACATGTAGTGCACCCAGGACTCTTGTGGATGTTACAGAACCAACGCCGTCAGCACTTGGCCCGCTGATCTTCTGGTTTCCCAAGCCGAACGCAGCAGCCTGTTGAGCCCCTCCCGCACCTTGGACATATCTTGTAAAAGCTGGTAAGGTATTCCGTTTGCCTGGTGATGATTTGGCTCGGCTTTGTCGACCACCTCTGATTTCCAGCAACGTATGGTGAGGCTTGCCAAATGAACTGTACCACAGGGTTGGTAGGCCACACCAGATCTTGAATGTCGAGTGGTGCTTTGCTCAGTGAGTCAGAGTCTGTTATCCACAAAGCTGCTCAAGAACTCCTATTGACCACACTTAGGGTCCCAGCTTTTGGCTGGCTCCAACAGTGTTTTCAGGCAAACTGGAAGGGTCTACTGAAGAAGCGCTCTTGTGTCTCCTTCTTTGCTCTTTGCCTCTCCTCCAGATTCCCGCTTTGGGGGGCTTGGGAGGGGCGCGGTGTTTTCTTCAGTCTTTCCACAGTTTTTCCAAGCCTTGTTTTTCAACTGCAGTGCGGCTCATTTGTGCTGCGTGGGGAAAGGGGGGGGGTTCTTTTTGGGGACTCTGATCTTGTCCATCTATTCTTGCGACTGGATTGTCTTTGGAGGGTTTTCTCTTGGGTAGTTTTACTCCCTAGGCGTCTCTACAGGTGCATACACAATTCCACCATCATGTGGCTAGTTTGTGTTCCAGGGTGCATTTTCCTATCATGCATCGAGTCTTTGGACGAGTTTTTGCATCCAGGTTCTCCCAATCTTCAGTTTCGTTTGGCTCGTGGTAAAGGGTTGAGTTTCCAGCGCCTGCATCGAGGCCTGTGTAAATGCCTCATCCTAACCAACACGTGGAGGTCCTAGCCACTGTGGTGTAAATCCTGGCCTGCCTTTCCGGCGTCGTATCTGCTGATGCTGTGCGCAGCTGCTCATTCAGATGAGTCCCTTCACACATCCCATCTTTGTTCTGTGGATCTTCATGCCACGGTTGGTACGAAACGCTTTCCACAGACACATTTGGTCCCAAGTTCATAGTCCGTTTGGGATTTGCAGTCCGTGAATTGGTTGAGCAACGGCGATGGAATTCATCATTCTCTCCCCCTTTCGGTGAATCCTGGGAGCATCACTTTCCTTTATTATATTTAGTAGCCAAATGTTTAAGGCAAAAGTGGGAGCCATCCCACAGAGCCCTGTTCAGTCCTTTCCCATGTCCGCCGGTCCTTTCCGGACGTCCTCGGCCTGATTCCCCGGACAGTCAATGGTTTTACCATGCCATCAGTAGAAAGAACCGTGGAGAGCGTGGCAGAGAGAGTCCTCAGAAGAGAAGCCACCCATCAAGCAATTGTGTTCGGCCCTTATCTCCTGACACTCTATGAGGGGTTGTCCACACCCGGTTCAAGACTCCGGATGTCCTTGCTGCCCCCTTTTTTTTTCCCATTCTTGGGAACGAAGCCCATGGCTGGATTCGGAACCCTGACCCTCTGACTAAGCCATTTTTCTACTTTAAAGACTCGGTCGCTTTAACCACTGATCCACATGGACCACCTGATATTTTGTAGGAATTAAGCCTTAATTGAAGTTCACTTTTGATCCTCCTATGACCCAGAATCCAGCTTGAACACCTCTCTGGCCGGCTTCCTGCATTGCTTTCAGGGCTTCTGGTTTTATTCCTTCCCCTGCAAACTGAGAGCTGTTTCTTAAAGACACCCGTATTACATGACAGCAACTGTGGCAAAGCTGGACGTCTATCCCTTAAACCAGCAAAAGGAGAATGCCCAAGCATAAACGGCCGAGCAGACGCCGTCACCACAACAATCTAATCCATTCAAAGCTATAAGACAAAAAAACCTAATATCTCAACAGGTAACTGCTTAATGGAACCTCCCCGGACGATTTCTTTCGATTCTAATTTTTTTCTTTATTAGAATTACGCAGGCCGACACATGTTCCCCCGCCGCAATATCTCTGACGCATACAATGACAGAAACGATATACAACACAACGAAAGACAGCTGTGGATGAAACGGTCATTTTTCTTAACTGGGGACTAAGTTGGACCACCTCGCAGTTAAACGGCTTTCATGGTCCAACATTCCCCATGGCACATATGTTACAGTGTGTTGGTTTTGGGTCCTGCTTATGTCGCTCTTACCTTTCTCCATGAAATTGTTTTCCCTCAAGTCTGAGACGAACCATCATTATATTTGTGTGGACCTACAAAATACAAACCCAAGAAATGTGGCGCAAGCGCCACGCTATTCATACGATGCACATGCAAAGGGTGGATATCCAGGTCTTTAATCTTTCCGGTGATAATTACAAACCCGCCCACCCTAACAGCATAACTGCTATCACTACTAAGACACTAGTTAACTATTTCCATGCTGACTTTTGTGCGATAAAACCCTTCACACAACCGCAATCTCAGCGATACAGAGACAAGCAACGGACGACGTGCACAGGTCATGTTAAGTACACTATGGAATAATGATAAAGTCAGTAATCTAAGGCATCATGCACTGTGTGGATGGCATGCACACCACGTTAACAACGCTGCCTGCCGTCACTGGGTACACAGGCCGAGGACTGCCCCAATGCCGTCGTGGCAACATATGTTACAAGGCAGACCATCGTGGCAACGACTGTAACAAGCAGACATCGTGGCAACGTCTGTACAGGCAGACATCGTGGCAACGTCTGTACAAGGCAGACATCGAGGCAACGTCTGTACGAGGCAGACATCGTGGCAACGTCTGTACCATGCAGCCATCGTGGCAACGTCTGTACAGCGCAGCCATCGTGGCAACGTCAGTGCTGGGACAGACATCCGAGGCAACGTCTGTACAAGGCAGACAACGTGGCAACGACTGTACAAGGCATTGCATCGTGGCAACGACTGTACAAGGCAACATCGAAGGCAACGACAGTGCATGGCAGAGCAGAAAGACTCTAGAGCGAGGAAACAAGAGGGTTGGGGTTGCAATAGTGAGGGGTGGCGGGATCGAAGGGCGGGGGGAAGGGTAACAGCACGATGCACGTGGTGAGTGGAGGGGAGGGAGGGGGTAGGGAGGGACAGCCCGCCTAGGGATCACACAGGTACACGTCAACTTATACTGGCCTGGCACAGGCTATCCCGTGGTCCGAATCGTTGGAAGAGGTCTCCCTGGGAAGAGGTCAGGGAATAGTATGCGAGTCCCGACGCCCGAAATTCGGCCTTATTCCTGGGCACGATGTTGGGTGGCGGGGGAGTACACGTGTCCCGCCTTGTGTCGATGGACAGGTATCCCCATCCTTGCCCAGCTGCTGGGCAGTTTGTCCGCGTCCTAGCACACGGCAAGCTCAGCTGTCCGTTTCACCCAGATGGAGGGCAGGCCTGCTGCTCTCCGACTCCAGGGTGCAGTTGGCCAAGCGCGGGGACATGTTGGCTGGTTAGTGGGGTGTAGCCTGGGCACCGCTGATGATGGTGGTCGTTGTCACTCCGCTGAGGGTGAGACCCTGCTTGCTGGACCTGACCCCCGAGTCCCAGGTAGCGACCATGTGGAGGGTGATGTCCCCCCGGTCGCGTCCCCAGCGAAGAGCGCCGTGTCTCCCCCTATCCTGACGGTCCAGTTCTCCGCCGCTGCCTCCCCCCACCCCGTTGGATCAACACGGAGGCGGGAGGGGTTGGGGGGGACCCACGACGACCTGTCTACAGAGCCGTATGTGGCCCAGCAGGAGGTTCCGGCGCTGCTCTCGGTAGTGTAGGCCGTGCGGGAGAGTCCTTCACCTTTTCCCTGAAGGACGACATCAGCGTGGGCAGGGGGTCTGGCGTGGGAGGAGCCGGCAGGCCCCACGCCCCCTCCGTATCACAGCCAGTTGCTGAGGCTGCTGAGCTTATGTTGCTGTCTCCCCATGGCCGTACATGTCCATCACACATGCTGCGAATGCCCGTTACGGTAACTCTCCCGCGACAAGGTGTTCTCGTGCCCGCCGCTCTGCTTGCGGAGTTTGACCGCGCCGCTCCCTGGAGCGGAATGATCCCCCAATGCTGCAGCCTAGCACCGTGGTGTCCCATGCGGAAACAGCACCAAGGGAGCTTTTGCGCTGTTGTCGTGCACGTTTCACTTTGTCACGATTCACAGAAGTCGGGGGGCCGCGGGCTGCCACCACCACGTCACCACCTCCCCCAAAGGTCCCCGCCACTGGCTCGCCTGTCAGGGTGTTTGTGGCACGGTGTCGTCGAAGGCACTCTTTGTCCCCCGTAGTTCGTCCGGCCTCCGGGTCGGCACCTTGCGCCTATCGCTACCCCCGTTGGGATAGGGAGGGCAGGTGAGATCGATGTATTGGATATTTCCGAATCAGGTATGGCAGGTCTGCCATCCTCCGTCCCGGCCTCCATAGTTTGACGTGTCGTGAACCCCGCGGCGACGCCCCCGGACCCGTTGGGAACATGGCCTCCAGGTACCCCTGAAGGAGACACCCATGTTTCAGAGCGCGACGCGCCGCCCTGGAACCCTCTGCATATCCAGGCTGGCGCTGCCATCCCCGCTGCCGTGCGGGCGGGTCGAAGGTGGGGTTTTTGATCACTTGTCGTCGTGGATCATGAACAGGGCTTGCCCAAGGCACATAGTCCAGGAAGCGGAACTGCCAGCGCTGCTTGATGGTGAGCCGAACCAGAGGGCGATCCACAGATCATGTACCGACCTCGCACAGCCAGGCCCGTCGAGCACCAGGCTGGTCATGGGTGGGCCGGTACAGGTGGACGAAATCGTAAGACGTACATCAGGGGGACCCTGCACACGGTCCAGACCCACCAAAGTCGCCATGGCGGCAGTAGTGCGGGAACGTAGCCCTGACAAGCCGACAGTTCACCACGATCGTCGTCTTCACGTAGTTCTCCTGATTGCGGTGCTTGCGCTCCACGATGCGCAGTTTCCTCGTCGAAGAAGTGGGAGCCGTACTCGAACAACGTCATGGTGGGACAGCAGCATAGACGTGGAGCCAGCAGGTAGAGGGGCCCAGCGAAGGCGCCACAGCCCAGGGCCAGGTCCACGTTTGATGTAGACGGGGTGGTTACAGACCTTGTACAGGCCAGCGAAGGCGATATCCCAGCACCGGGGGGGGGGGGGGGGGGGGGGGGGGGGGGGCCGTCAGGCTCATGGCCAGGAGTTCAGGGCGAAGACCACCGTCCACAGGGGCTTTGTTGTGACCTGCCCAGCAAAAAAAAACGGCTGTCATGAGAGGAGCTGACACGTCAGGTTAGGGAAGGGGAGGAGGGGTCGGGGCGCAAGTTTTTACTGCATACGATAAAACATTCGTTTTAAACTATAAGATGACAAAGACGCATTCGGAGAATCCCAGACTCTCTCTAAAAAAAAAAACGAAAAAAAACGTACAATTTGTCTCTGTCTGTCCGTCTGTCCTGTGTCTGTCTGTCCTCTGCCTCTCTATCTGTCTGTCTGTCCTGTCTGTCTGTCTGACTTTCCTCTCTCTCCATCTCTCAATCTCTCTCTCTCTCTCTCGCACAACACACACACACAACACACACGACACACACACACACACCCACACCACAACACACACACACAACACACACACACACACATTCACCATCACTCTTACTTGAATGAATCCACGCACACGTACATCAGTCTATGGCGTATGTATACACTTACGCATAAACAAAAACCATAACATACATCACTCATTTATTTGAAGTCAGCGCGTGCGCGCACACACGCACACACACACACCACACACACACACACACTCACACACACACACACACACACACAAACACACACACACACACCCACACACACACACACCACGAACGCGCATCCTCTAACACACAACAACACACACACACACCCACACACACACTCACACACTACACACACACACACACCCACACACACACACACACACACACACACCACACACACACACACACACACACACAGCTCGCGCTCAAGCGCGCGCACGCACGCACGCACCAAACAACTATCATCTGCAAAGTGAATGTGTAGTTCTTAAATAACGCTTCACAAATCTAGTTTTTGGGCGATAAACCTCACATCGAAAATGTCTTTGGAACAACATATAGATTTTTTGCTGACAAAAAGCAAGGAAAACGATAAATTATCTACATTCTGAGTCCCCACAGAATGGGGACAAGACACGTCCCACTCTAATTTAACTATGTAAATGTCTAATAAGATCTAAATTAACATACCACAAGAGTGTTTTTTTAGATGCACTCAAAATATGTATAAAGAAGTTTTACTTCAAGGTATAGAATGCAAAGCGCTCAAACTGCAATGGGTCCCTTCCTACCCATGCATCTTGTCTCCGAACATATAATGAAGCTCACATTTACCACAAGATGATCAGGAGAGAATAGGCTGCCACAAAAATTTTGATAAGAAGCTACCAAGATAAGAAATGATGTTGAAAAATGAGATTAAAATTATGATCAGATATCGACTTTCCTTCACGGGCAAAAACAATATCTCCCAGATACTTTGGCCAACGTATACAGTCTGAGCTTAGGCACGCCACAGGAATAACTGTTTGACGAAAAGTTTTTATATCTGCTAGGACCGTCTTCTTCCCTACACCACCCTGGTAAATGACGTTTCAAGGGCCCCAGTTTTGATATTGATCACACTGATTTAAACGAAGAAGACAATATGAACCTAGTGGCGAGCACATGTTAAATTTCATATTGGAAGAGAAGTATCCAAATCATTAAAAGTATACACCAGATGGGGTATCCATAATTTCAGGAAAAATGCGGCTCTGGGCTTATTTGATACCTGATTTAAAGTAGAGAAATTGTTTTTCAGTGGGGAAAAAATAATACATTTATTACCTGCGGAACTTACTGCAATATTAATGGCGTTAAATAATCATCTAAATTTTCCACGATCTATATTCAGTACCTTTTTGTGTGATTTCAAAGTCTGTCTTCAGGCACTGAATCATTAATATAGCAGAATAGATACGGAAATGAAATTGAAATTAGCAATTTGATTCAGGCTCTTTCATGCAAGGCACGACAATTACTCTTCCTGCTGGATACCGTCACACTGTTCGTTTATATAACATAAAGTAGACAAAGCAGGCAAAACAAGGTGCAAAATGTAGTTCAGAGTCTCCTCAGGATGAAATTTCCACTTCGTTTTTCACGAACAATAAAGTATAGTGACTCATTGGCTGGGGTCCCATGTCCAGAATTCTTTAAAAGTCTCATAAAAAGTTTATTTACACGATTTTAATATTGCAAACTATTAAACACATTACCACATCGGCAGAAAGTTATCGACCCTTATGCATAGGTGGAAAGTCGATGCTCTTACAACAAATTTAAGTAAAAATGCTCATGTGATTGTGGACAGAGCATCACAGTTTATCATATTATCTCATGTGCGCTATCCACCAAATCATACCCATGGCTTTCTACAATAGCAATAAAAAAGAGATATTTTTGAATCACCAGTATTAACCTATGAATTCTTACTTCTTTATCAAAAGAGTCCAATAAGATAAGTACTTATAGGTCTTACATGTATTTTTCTCATTCTTATTAGCTTACTTTTTCAGTGAGTTAATCGTACCTGTTTACTAATCAACATAAAATATACGAAAGGACCATCTTCACCTTCCCCTACTCTCACTGTTCTCTTCATATCAAAACCATTTGTAATTTTCTAGGTTTTATATGAGGTTTGTTTGTTGTTTATTTATTTATTGTTTTGAAGGGGGGGGGGGGGGGGGGGGGGGGAGAATGAGGGTGGGTTTTTTTTGTTGGTGTGGGTTTTTTCTCGTCTAATATCACGAGAGTGGAATAGACTAAAAATATTGAAACCGTAACTAACACACGCAAACAACTATTAGCTGCAAAGATGTGCGACATTGCCTGAATTTATGACAACCCCCCACGCCATCTCCTCCCCCCCCCTCCCACCCCAGCCTCTTCCTCCAGACAGTCGTATTATCTTCCCTTCTTGAAACTACTGTAACATCGCGTCTTTGGCTGGTGTCTGTTGCCACGAGTTTTAAGACAGGTAGTGGAACAACAACACACACCCTCACACCACGCAAGCTCTCACGCGCAGAGATAGAGAGGAGCGAGAGAGAGAGAGAGAGAGAGAGAGAGAGAGATAGAAAGAGAGAGAGAGAGAAGAGAGAGAGAGAGACAGAGACAGAACAGAGAGAGAGAGAGAGAGAGAGAGAGAGAGAGAGAGAGAGAGAGAGAGAGAGAAACTCAAGCAACGGAGAGAGGGTGGGGTGGGTGGGGGAGGAGGGGGTGGTAGGAAAGGGAGGAAAGAAGGAAGAAAAAGCAGTCAGCCAGTCAAACGAGAAGAGGACAACACAATAGAAAAAGAGAAAGAGAGTGAGAGAGAGAGAGAGAGAGAGGGAGAGAGAAGGGGGGGGGGGGGTCCAAAGTTAAATCCCATTTTGCCCTTCTTACTCGTCATCGCGTGCCAGAGAGAGAATTCACACACAAAACAAAAGGAAAAAGAAACAAAAAAGAAGGAGCAGCACAGCAGAAGGAGAAGAGAAGAAGAAGAAGGAGAAGATGAAGAAAGGGAAAGAAGGAGGAGGAGTGAGAAGAAGGAGGAGAAGAGGGGAGGAGAGGAGGAGGAGGAGGAGGAGGAGGAGGATGGAGGAGGAGGAGAGGGAGGAGAACGAGAGGAGGAGGAAGAGGAGGAGAAGGAGAAACGAAGAAGAGAGGAAAAGAAGAAGAGTAAAAGAAAGGAGGAGGAGGAGGAGAGGAGGAGGAGGGTGAAGAAGAGGAAAGGAGGAGGGGAAGAAGGAGAAAGGAGAGGGAGAAGAAGAGAAGGAGGAGAGAAGGGGAGAAAGGAGAAGAGAAGGAGGGAAGAAAGGAAAGAGGAGGAGGGGAAGAGGAGAGGAGAGGAGGAGAAAGGGAGGAGGAGCATGTGGGGTGGGGGGGGGGGTGGGATGGTATGGCTTTGACTAAGAGGAGGGGAAAAAGAAGGAAAGAAGAAGAAGAAAAGGAGGTGAGAGGAAGGGAAGAAGGAGAAGAAGGAGGAGAGGGGAAGAAGAAGAGAAAGGGGGGGGGAAGAAGGAGGAGAGGAGGATGGGAAGGAGAGAGGATGGGAAAAAGGAGGAAGGAGGAGGAGTAAAGGGGATGAAGGAGGAGGAGGAGGGAAGGAGAGGAAGGATGGAAAAAGGAGGAGGAGAGAGAAGGGAAGAATGGAGGAGGAGGAGGGGAGAAGAGGAGGAGGCGGGAAAAAAAAGAGAGGAGGGGGAAGAAGGAGGAGGAGGAGGAGGGGAAGGGAGGAGGCGGGGAAGAGGAGGAGCGGGGAAGAAAAAGGGAAAAAAAAAAAGTAGTTATAATGTGAACACGGTGTTGGTTAAAAGATTACGTTTTATGAAATGTATGAAACTGTATTCCGAGAGTCGGCAAAGGGCGATGAAGTGGGGGGGGGGGGGAGGGACCAGACTGTTTCAGGCCACTATACTCAGCTCAGTGGATGCTGATACTATATATAATAAGAACCACTTACCAGGACACCGAAGCGCATCTACGCTGAAGTGAGGAGACCCAGGACAAGTTGACAAAGGCCAAGGACACCGGAGTGTCAACTGCCCCGTCCCCCGGGCGGTGGTCTTGCGGTGGGTACACCACCCGCGAGCCGTTTGGCCACGTGTGGGTCATGTTGATAACGAACTCCACACAGCGTCTGGAATCAGAAGAAACCAAGGGTGATTGAACAAGTGAACATCGACGGCTCATTCAGCCAAGGCAAGGAATTCTCTCTCTCTCTCGACTCATCTCTCTCTCTCACTCTCTCTCTCTCATCGTCTCTCTCCTCTCATCTCTCTCTCTCCTCCCTCATCCATCTCTCTCTCTCTCGCTCTCTCACTCTCTCTCCTCCTCTCTCCTCTCATCTCTCCTCTCTCTCGTCTCTCTCCTGACTCCTTCCTGGACTGGTGTCATCTGCTAAAGAAGATGACAATCATTTCCTTAATCTGTTGTCCAAGTCTATGTGATATGAAAAACTGTTATCAAGCCAAGTATTACAATGACCCAAGTAAATTTAAAATGACTTTGCTGTTATTCATCAAGAAATGAAAATACTCTATCCATCTAGCAACAATATGTTTACAAAAGCTCAGAAAAAGGCTAGATACTACAACCTCCTTTGCATGTCCTGTAATATACATTTTAATCTGGTGTCAGTTGTTCTAAATACGGGTGTTCGCTTTCGGAATGTGGATATAACAGTGACATCAGCTGCATAAAGTATTGTTGATATGTTTTTAGGTATGATGTAACCCTTCAGTGAGGGGGCCTTGGCCTAGACTGGATAAACTCTTGCATTCGCATTCTCTCTCTCATCTCTCTCCTCTCTCCTCTCACACTCTCTCTCTCCTCTCTCTCACTTCTCTCCTCCTCCTCTCTCTCTCTCTCATCTCTCTCTCTTAAACGGATAACCGGCCACGTAAACTTAAACGTTCCCTGAAAAAGTTTTTGTGTGGATAAAATGGGATATTAAAGTGCGCTGTCCTTTTGTTCTTTGCCCAGGTCACTGTATCACGGATATGAAAGAGATTTCTCGGGACAGAAATGGAATACCTGATATCCTTAATCGTCTTCGTTTTGTTGCTGTTGTAGTTTTGTCGTTATGAAGCTGTGTACGTTATCTAAATGTTTTGTCGTTATGACGCAGTGTACGTTATCTAATGTTTTGTCGTTATGAAGACTGTGTAAGTTATCTAAATGTTTGTCGTTAAGAAGCGTGAACCTAATCTAAATGTTTTTGACGTGTTAAGAAGCTGTGTACGTTATCTAAATGATTATTGTCGTTATGAAGCTGATGTACGTTATCTAAATGTTTTGTTCGTTATGAAGCTGTGTACGACATCTAAATGGATTTGTCGTTTATAAGCTGTGTACGATATCTAAATTGTTTTGTCGTTATCAAGCGTGAACGATTATCTAAATGTGTTTGTCGTTAGAGCTGTGAACGTTATCTAAATGTCATGATTACATTCCTACGTAGGTTCACCTGTTACCTCACTTTCTGTTGGTTACATGTTTCGCCTCGTCCCCTCCCTCTCACCTTCCCACCCTTCCCTTTCTCTCACCTTCTCTTACACTCGGTATAGTTTTAAAGTATTGGACCATGTTACATAGATCTCCGCCACCCCACCCCTCTGTCTCTCTTCTCCATCTCTTCGTGGGGGGGATTTGATTTTCTCTTTAACATAGATCTTTTAGATTATATACATTTTTTGTGATTGTGAATTGTGTGGAAGGTGATGGTGATGGTAAATGGGTCATTGAAACGGGTACGGTGGTGCGCGTGGAGATAGTGGAAGTTGATGTCGGGTGAAATGGGAGAGAGAGAAGAGAGAGAGAGAGAGAGAGAGAGAGGAGAGAGAGAGAGAGGAGAGAGAGAGAGGAGAGAGAGAGAGGGAGAGAGAGAGAGAGAGAAGGAGAAGAGAGAGAGAGAGAGCCCAGGGGCACAGTTAAACGGGATAGAAACCACCACCCCTACACACACCACACACACACACACACACACACACACACACACACCACACACACACACACACACACACACACACACACCTATGCACATGCAGATAAGCACACATGAACGTCCAAACACAGACAAAGGAAAAACAACCTATTTGTCAAGGAGTGATCACAGCATGCTGCTTTACTGTGATATTTGCAATGGCGTGTCAGTGACAGTATTTGACAGTAAATCCATTCATCTTTGAAATAAAGACCAAATTAACACCAGTCATTGAAATGGAAAAAAAACGATAGTTGAGATCACACATTTTCAGCCCAACAGGACATCGACAGATATGTTTTAGCAATCCATTTCTTCAACATTTGAAACAACTGATATAATAAAACGCTCAACAATCCCACTCACACCACACATACAGAACAAGATTCGCACAGACACGTACACTAGCACATATAATGCACGCATTGATTTGAAGAAAACATGCTTATCATGGACTCTTCAGAACAGGATATGTTGCTATCATATTTGCAATGCCGTACCAAGGATAGGCCATTGCAAAGATGAGACAGCAGCATAGCTCATATAGTGGCGCAAAGATCACTATATATATATACTAAGTATCTAGCATTATGGATAACCAAATACAAATTTTTCATGAAGACTAGTAACCAAACCATCCATCTGAAGTCTCATTCACACGGAAGACATGGACACACACACACACACACAACACACACACACACACACACTGCACACGCAACACGCACACGCACACCACAACACCACACACCACACACACCACCACAACACACACACAACCACACACACACACACACACACAACCACACCACCTGCACGTGCTGATTTACAGACACGCACCAAACAAAAAGAACCTATTTGTTCGGGAGTAGTTGTTTTACTGTAATATTTGCAAAGGCGTATCAGTGATAGGCCCTTGCAGATATTTGACAGTAAAACCAGTAATCTTTTAAACAAAGACCAAACTGACAAAAAACATAAAAGTAAAATGATATTTGAGATGACACATTTCCAGCCCTTAGTACATTAGATATGTTTTGGAAATCAATTTTCTTCCAAATTTGAACAGATTAAACATAACAATAACGACAAAAATCTCGAACACACCAAACATATAGAACAAGGTTCACAGAGAATAGTACACATGCACATATACTGCACACATAGGCCTAGATATGAAGAAAACATGCTTATCAGCCATGGACTCGTCAAGACAGGGTATGTTGCTGAAATATTTGCAATGGCCTACAAAGGAAAGACATAACTCATACAGTGGTACAAAGTATAGACCAGTATCTGTCATTAAGAATAGTCTCATTCATACCGAACACACACAACAAACACACACACACACACACACAACACACACAACACACACACACACACACACACACACACACACAACTCTGCACGTGCAGATAAGCACACATGAATGTCCAAACACAGACAAAGCAAAAACCACCTATTTGTAAGGAGTAATCACATCATGCTGTTACTGTATAGTAATGGACGTCATGATGACTTTTGCGATAATTGCTGCAATCTTCATTCGTAATTCCAAAAAGGACCTAATACACAAGTCATTTATGGGAACAATGATGTGTACACATAAGCCCAACTGACGATTGTTTTGAACCATTTTAACATGAAAAATGATATAAACAAACGAGCAATCAATATACACACTACAGAACAGTATAGTAAAATACCTTGGCTATCACTTAATGACAATGATAGGAAAAACGGAGTTATCAGGCTCATAAACAGGGATATATTGACAGTTTGTACTTACAAGCATACCAAGGACACCATGAAAGAACTAATGACACCTCCAAAATAAAATGACTGTGATGAGTTTGATAAGTTTGCATTAACGTTTGAGTGTTGTTGCTAAGCTGTATCCTAAATCTGATCTGGAAATCTTTCATTTTGCACATCGCACACACCGACAATTCCCAACACCACACACACTCCCCCACCCCCACACACACACACACACACACACACACACCCCACCACACCACACACACACAAACAAAAAAGCAAAAACAACCCATTTGTCAAGGGGTAATCTCAGCATGAGACGCCCGCATAGCTCATATAGTGGCACAAAGATTACTAAAGTATCTGGCATCAAGGGTAAGCAAATAAAAATTGTCATTAGGGGCTAGTAACCAAAGCATCCATATGAAAGAACAAGTCTTATTCATACCGATACATGGAGGCACACCCCACACACACACACCCCAAAACACACACACACACACCCAAAACCCCCCACACCCACACACACACACACACACACACACACACAACATGAGGGGCGCGCGCGCGCGCTCTCACACACACACCACCGCACGCACGCACGCAGCACGCAGCACGCATCGGCACGCCCAAACCAAACCCCCACCACACACACCACAACAACACACCCACACACACACACACACTCTTTCCCCGTGCTGATTTACAGACACGCACTTCCAAACCGGACGAAACAAAAACAACCTATTTGCTCGGGGGGAATAACGGCATCTTGTTTTACTGTAACATTTACAAAGGCGTATCAGTGATAGGCCCTTGCATATATTTGACTGTAAAACCAGTAATCTTTTAAATAAAGACCAAAAGACAACCAGACATTAAAAGTAAACAAATGATATTTGAGATCACACATTGTTAGCCCACAGAACATCAGATATGTTTTGGAAATCAATTTCTTCCAAATTTGATCAATGAAAATAACAAAACGGTGACAACAACTCCCCCTACCAAACATATAGAACAAGGTTTCACAGAAACGTACGCTATCACATATATTGCACACATTGATATGAAAACAAATGCTTATCATGGACTCTTAAAACAGGTATGTTGCTGTCATATTTGCAATGGCATACCAAGAAAGGCCCTTCATAACATGGTACAAAGTTCATAGACTGGCACCAAAGCATTAAAAGTATTCATTTACCGTAACAAGTACAAATTGTCTTAGACATAACCAAACATCACTCTAAAGAACAATCTCATTCACCAACACACACACACCCACACACACACACACACACACACCACACACCACACTCAACAAAACCAAAGCAAAAACAACCCATTTGTTCAAGGAGTAGTTTTACTGAACAGCAGGGATATCAGTATAGTTGGGACAAAGTTAAAAGTTTTCTGCATCAAGGCAAACAGATATATTGCATTAGGAAGTAAAAAGAATATGAAAGAACAGTGCCCCATTTCTACCCAAACATTACAGTGAAATCATTAAATTTTTTAACCCTTCAAAAACCAGAAAAGGTTCAAATGAGAAGGTGCCTTATAATGAACGGTAGCACAAGATGTAGAATAACAAACAATTTCTCACAGACCAATTCCTGCTAAAAAATATAAGAACACTGAAGTACTGAAAACATGTATAATTTAAAAGAATGAATGGCCCAAATAACAAGATCAAACAACATGACACATTGACTAGGCTTTGGTTTTTCAGATAAAATCTCTTCTTTCATACAAAACCTCCACCCACCTATTGTTCTTCATAAGCTAAAAAAAATAAATGACTATCTTCATAAGTACACAAAAGGACATACAATGCTATGTGGGGAAAATATTTTCACACACTACACACATCTCACTCAATCCCTACACACACAAACACAGTAAACACCCCAAAAACACATCGCAGCATGATCAGCACC
>JAFLJL010019388.1:37677-89242 GCA_018398815.1 Conus ventricosus
AGCATCAGCTTTACTATACTCTTTAAAAAAATATTAAGCACTGTATCCGCCAAACAAGAACAAATGAATCTCGAGACAAAACGCGACACGTTTCGACCTCTTAGGCCTTCTTCAGGGAAGATAAACAACACTCAGGATGAATTTATTGAGATCGTTGCCCTGAGTTCTCTATCTTACCTGAAGAAGACCTACAGGGTCGAAACGCGTCATGTTGTCTTGTGATTCGTTTGTTAATGTTTGGCGGATACAGTACTTTTTTATTTTCAAAGATTTGTTTACACTTCCGCCTGCAGTCGCCTCACTTTGCAACTGACTTATATTACTCATCGGTCATCTTTACAAAAAACAACAACAACAACAAAAAGACAATGTCAAATTTTGTGGTTCTCCAAGCTCATCCCTCTCAACCTCCATGTTAATGGTGTCTTAATCTTCATTATAGACTAGTTCGTAAGGAACTTCGGTAAATAGTATGAAACGTGTCAGCAACACGTAGGAATTGTACTAGGTGAGCACAGAAATGATAAATCTACTCCTTTCATTTTTGTATTACATATACGTAGATGGGAACAGGATTTATTTTGGGACGCGTACATGGCAAACACAAGAGAGAGAGAGAGAGAGAGAGAGAGAGAGAGAGAGAGAGAGAGAGAGGAGAGAGAGAGAGAGAGAGAGGGGGGGGGGAGAGAGAGAGAGAGGGAGGGAGAGAGAGAGAGGGGGAGAGAGAGAGGAGAGAGAGAGAGAGAGAGAGAGAGAGAGAGAGAGAGAGGGAGAGAGAGAGAGAGGGAGAGAGAGTTCATAATTGTAGTTCAGTCCTGGCATGTGTGAATGGTAGAAACAAGACGATTCTATTCTCTTTTCTTTTCTTGCACACTGTTAAAGACAATAGGAAAGATACCTTGGTGAACAAATAAATTCTTCTCCAATTCATTTCTCTCTCTTGGGCCTAAATCACATGCGAGCAGAACACGCCATCATTGAATTATGTGTGCCGATTTGCCAATGCACTGCTGATAGTTATTTTCACTTATGGTCTTTTCACTTATGGAGGACAAGTAGAAATTTAGGGGAGGTGGGGGGGGGGGGACTAGCAGATTTTTTTTATCCACTTGTCCGAAGACAACTAAAAATGACATGAGAAATTCTAGCCCTGTAGCCAGGGAATGAGGAGAGAAGACAGATTCAGCAACAGTGCATCGTCTCTTGTGGTGGTCAGCTTCATGGCGACCTGACATAAAACAGTGCGTTGTCAGTGCTGATGCCAGAACAGGACGGTTGTGAGTGTGGCTACGTTCATGACGACTTCAATGACAGGCATGGCAGTGACACCACCAGGACAGCCCAGATTATAAGGCAGGAGACACAACATTACTGAAAAATGGTTAGTACATGTGTATTGAATGAAGCCAGTCTTCCAGAACAAGGAGGGGTGGGGTGGGGGCTGGTTGACGCTTTGATGGTGCACACAGTTCGCAGTCTGACCATTGGGAGTTTGAAAACGGCTGGTGTCCAACCTAGAAAAGGCCACTGTCGTTGCCCCGTTGTGAAATGTTGTCGTTCTGGTGGTATCCGTGTAGAGCGAAATTCATCCCCGACCCCCACTCTCCTTAGACAGATATTCCCGCCTACTACTGACGTCACTTGGGTGGAAGTGGACGTTACACCTGACTGTAACCAACATCTACCAGTTCAGCATAATGAGCAAACATGCGCTTCAATCCTCTTTTTATACACATACACAACATTTATCTAAGAACCCATATTTCATGTCAGCAACTGTGACATAGCTGGCGTCTATCCTTAAAACCAAAAAGGGGATGCCCAAGCCATAAACGGCCAAGCAAAAGCGGTCACCACTACAATCTAATCCATTCAAAGCTATAAGACGAAACAACTTAAAGCAACAGGTATCTGTTAAATAAACCCCCGAGGATTTTTTTTTTTTTTTTTTTTTTTAGAATTACGAGGCCGATCACATGTTCGCCGCAAATCTTCGGACGCTACGATTGTAGACCGATATACAACACAACAGAAAAATAGCTGGGGAACGGTCATTTTTCTTTAATGGACAAGGGGGTCACCTGAATTAAGGCTTTTTTGGGCACCATTCCATGCCCATTTTGCTTTCAGTGTGTTGGTTCTGCCCGCTTATGTCTCCTTCAGTTTCATGATTTTTTTTTTCCTCGCAAAGACGACCATCATTTTGGATACAAAATACCAGAAATGTGAGCCCGCCACGCTAATCAGACTGACATAAAAGGAGGGGCCCCGGGGCGTTTTTTTTTCATGAAAATCACACCCCCCCCTAACAGCAAACTGCCCCAAAACTAATCCCATTTATCTTTTTTCCCTGTGACCTTGGGGGCGAGAACACTTCACACGCTGCAGTCACAGCGATACAGAGACACGCCACGGACGACGGACACGGGTCTTGTTATGTAACTATGGATAATGAGAGGTCCGCATCTAAAGCATTATGCACTTGTGTGGATGGCAGTGCCAACATTAACAAGTCTGATGGTAAAGGGGTTCGGGCCGGGGGACTCCCCACCCGTGTGGCAACGTCTGCAAAAGGCAAATCGTGAAAACGTCTGTTCACGGAAAAAAATAGAAAAACCGAATTCGTGGTCTCCCCAGCCTTTTCAAATCGATTTAACCCGACTCAGACTTTTGGGCCGGCAGACGATTTCATGCGTCGCCTCCCCCAATTAAAGGCTATTTTTAGTTCCCCGCGGAGCCCAGAAGGTGAGTGGCGACCAACGCTAAATAGGTCGGGCCCAGACGATCGCACGTCGGGCCAACTGATTAGCTAATTTACAGGACCAGTGCCCACGTTAAGCCGACCCGGGG
Organism: Conus ventricosus; assembly: GCA_018398815.1. Classification (NCBI taxonomy): domain Eukaryota; kingdom Metazoa; phylum Mollusca; class Gastropoda; order Neogastropoda; family Conidae; genus Conus; species Conus ventricosus. Next base: position 40,528 of record JAFLJL010019388.1, read on the forward strand.
GCAAAGTAGGAAGGGGGAGGATTGTGTAGGGGGGGTGAAATCAAGAAATTTAAATTAAAAATCCCCACTGACCCCCCACGGAGAAGGCGGGTAGATGTGCTTTGATGGTTTCATGCCCAAGGGAATCAGAGGGAGGAATCGTTACAAGGGGGGAAAAATTTCTGAACCAATGGTACTACCCTTTGACAATAGAAAGGATAAGAAACTATGGGTGAGAGCGGGAGACGACAGAACGAAAACGAGAGAGAGGTTCTGAGAGTAGGCTCTGCTCGAGGAAAAGCAGAGAGATGAAGGAGTGAAAAACCGGTTGAAGCATTTCCCCCAAATAAGTTTGCAGAGAAGGACTAAGGGAGATGTTGAGAGTAAGAGAGAGGGTTGTAATCGAGAAGAAAAAAAAGAGAAAAAATAAAAGGCAACTAGCCATTGAAAAGGCAGACTAAAGAAGGAGGGTGCAATGCTTTTAATGCGGAGAAAGGAGAACAGATCAGTCTTATGGTATCACTGTTAACTTAACCCGGGTTCGCTTCATACCTGGCGGCGCCATTTCATCGGCCCAACGCCATACCTGCCCCGTCCCAGCAGTCAACCTGCCAGTGCTAGCAGTCCAAACTGACAGTCCCCAGTGGCCCAACCTGACCGGGCCAGCGTTGTGTCGTGACTGGTGTTTGTAAAAGTACAGGAAAAGGAAAAAAAAAAGAAAAAAGGAAAGACAGTGATTCAAAAATATTTTTTAAGATCACCGGGCCCCGGGAAAAGTAGAAATTTTTTCCCCGGGGTTTAGTTATGATATTGTAAAGGGTTTTTGTAATTTCAAGGAAAAAGAGAATTTTTTTTTGACTGACCCATGCCTTTATTTTTTTCTTGATTTTTGTTGTAAAGTTTAGACTTTACTAGTGGTTTGTTTGCAAATGCATGAAAAGGAATGAATTGTAAAAAGCTGGGGGTGTGTTGGGCTGTGCGTAGTCCTTTCCCTCACTAAATCCCCAGAGGTTGCAATTTATTGGCGGCCTGCCGGTTTTCTGGCCATTTATTAAATTTGTTCAACTTCTCGAGAGGAAGCTGGGTGGATTCAAGTATTGTAATCCTAAGGCGGTATGTCTTACTTATTTTTCCAAGTATTTAAATTAGGTTTGGCATTGTTTCCAAGATAGTTAACACTAGGTTTGGGGCTTTTTCAGCCCAGGTCTTATTTCGCACAGATTGCCTTTAAAATTTTTCGCTCTCTTTTTGGGTCAGGCGCTGGGTCTTAAAAAAAACTAATTCTTTGTCCCAAGAAATATTATATTCAAGGATTGTCTTTACGTCACTCATGCGGAACCCACCGTTTGGCTGCGTAAACAAAAATCTTTTTAAAAAAAAAAGATATAAGGGCGGACAAAAAGAACCCCCCTTTTTGAAAACTTGGAGTGTGCTCGTGATTTAGGTACCGGGAGAAGGTTGCGAGTTTCTTTAAAAGCCCAAAAAAGATGGAAAGGATGAGCGAGCGGAAAAACCTTATCGCAGTAGAAGCGCGGAAACAGAAAGATTAAGGATTCAGGCAAATGATAATCAGGTTCGCAGGAAACAGAAGAATAAGGCGGGAAAAACAAAAAAATAAGGGAAGCGCAGGAAACAAAAGAATGAAGCAGGAACAAAAAGAAAAAGGGGAAACGCGGGAAAAACGAAAGAATAAGAGGGGGGACAAAAAGTTAAGGATTCAATTAGATTTAGAAAAAGTGAAATACAGAGGGAGCCCACTGATGATGGTAGTTCGTTTCCAGTGACCCTGTGGCGTTTTTAGCCCCCTGCCCAAAAATTCCCAAAAATTCCTGAAGGATCAGATTCGTTGATGCGTACATCAGTCGTTTTAAAACTTCGCTTTAGGGTTGGCCTTCGGGGGTGGGCATATTTTGTCAGGCTATGAGGGTAAGGGCCATTACGATTTTCACTGGGTTCCACAGCCCCAAAATCTGTTTTTGGGTTTTGCTGTAAGGGGGTCTTAAAAAGGGGATTTGACCTACGAGGGGTTCAGAAAGAATTTCGATACTGATTAAAACCGGGGGAAACGTACCCAGTTTGGTGCCGTCTAGATCACATTTTGAAAAGGGGTTAGAGTTGGTGGTACAAAAAGGATTCGCTGAATTGAAAGAGGGGTTTATGAAAAAACGATTTTTGTCGGGTTGGGCCCGAGTTAACTATACATTTAAAAGAGAGACAGCCGGGACAGCAGGGGAGTTGCGAATTAGCAGAGGTGTATGGGAGGGCCTTTTTGGCACTAAGGGGGCAGGAGAAACAGGTGCCAGGCACGGGGGAGAAGAGTGCAAGGAGACTAGGGGAGTTTTCTGAAAAGTCTGAAAACCCAGGGGTGGGGCAGAAGGAAGGGCAAGAGACATTAGGGTTTATTGTCACAAGAAGGGACATGTGGCGAGGGATTGTGCATGAGGTTTCCCAGAAGGCGCAGCCTTGCAAGGGTTGAAAAGGGGTCGCCGGGGGGAAAGACCTGCAGGGGAACCCAAAAAGGGACCATCTAAAGAGGGTGGAGAGGCCTATGGCAAATTGGAAAGCAGTCAGTGCAGGGATGGAGGGCACTGGCCCCTGAGTGTTCGTTACCAGGGGAAAAAGGTGGTTTGGCCAAAAAGGTGAAAGTGTTAAGACAGGGTTTGTTCATGGGGTGTATAAGAAAACGCTGGTGAGGAAGGGGGATTTGAAGGGCAAATCCGGGACCTGTACTCTAATCGATGGCACGGGGGGAGTTCCCAGTTGTAAAAAGAAGTACTTTACCCCTTACTTTCGGGAGTTGTCTGCGCGGTGATGGGAAACCCCCTTTATATTTGTTAATTGGAAATTTCCAAGGCAAAGGATCCGGGGGCCCTGAGTTGTTGACTCCCACAGGGGCAGCGTTAAAAACCCGGAGAAGAAGGAGGAAAAAGGTTGAAAAACCCGTTAGTCGTTCCAGAAAGGAATCAGCATGATGTGTCGCCTTATGAGTTTGGGGCACGCGGAAAAAGGCCCTTGTCGTGAAGTCTTGGGAGTTGGAAAGAGGGGAGAGAAACAGGGGGTTAGAGGAGGGAGACAGAATTTTGGGGGAAAAGGGGGTTGTTGTACGGAGTTTTTTCCAGGGGAAAAGGTAAGGGGAAACCTCAGTTAGGGGTACCAGCATGTTTTCGGACACGTCATGTCAGTGGGCACGATCGCTCATGGCGGGTCATTCGGCCCGGAAAACGGGCCCAAATTTTTGAGTTTTTTGGGCGGGGAAATGGCGACTTTTAAAGGGGTTCTGCATTCATGGGGATTGTGTAAAAGGGTCAGCACAAAGGGGGGTGAAGAGGAAGGCCCCCTTTTAAAAACATCCCCTTTAAATTGACACACCATTCAGGAGAGTGGCCGTCGATCTGATTCCCCAATCTCCCCCTTTCCCAAAAGGGGGGCAAGATATAGCATGAAGGTTGAAAGGGAAATTTTTGCAGGAGGCGGGCGTGCGAAGAAGCAATAGACGGGAAGGGTGAGGAAAGCAATCCCCCAAGGGGGGAGATCAAGCCCCTGTTTGCTTCCCCGATCACAACAAGTGCGTGCTTTGGGAAAGGACCTTTCACCATCATTAAAAAAGGTAGATCAGGATTTTACCGAATTGATGTGAAGGAAACCAAAACTTTTCCATGCGAATTTGCTCCGAAATATTTTCGCGTGAAAACCCGCAGAAGAGGTGAGATTTGGGTTGCCCGGTTTCCGAGAAAGTCATACGGGGATGTGTCACTGTATAAAGGGGCTAGACAGTGGGAGACAGGAGGAATTTATTGAGGGGTTTGGGGAAGGCGTAGTAAATTTTCGGGTGACATTCTGATAGCATCTGAACAGGGGAGGAGATTGAGGCGCTGGAGCAGTTTTAGAGGGGTTTGAGAAAACCAATCTACAGCCAGAAAAAACAAAGTGCCGGGTTTGGGTTTCCAAGCCTGGAGTTCCGGGGTTTTGTTGTTGGGCGACCAAAGCACCCAAAAAAGGGAAAGGTGGAAAGATGTAATTTCAGGAGGCCAAGACAAACAGAAGTCAGGAGTCGCTAGGTTTTTTGGGTTTTTCTACGGGGTTTTTGTTCCAAATTTCGCAGCAAATCCGAGTCCTCTCAGGTTTTGGGTAAAGGCGGGAAACGGCTGGCGAGTGGTCAGACGCTGCAGGCAAGCACTGCAGAGGGTGCTGAACGACTGGGTTTCCCTCCATCTTGAAGCTACCGGATATGTCCAAGCCATTTTTGTTCGAAGATGCATCGTGGGGGGATAGGTCAGTTTGTTGCGGGGACGAAGGGTCGGTTTCCTTTGGGGGGTTTTCTAGCAGGAATTTGACAAGTGTGAAAAAGGGTAGAAAAGTAGAAAAGGAGGTTTGGCTGCGTGTGGGCCGTGCGAAATTTCACAAATACTTGTAGGGGAAAAAGTTCGTGATAGAGATGACACCAACCATCAATTCCTGCAGGAGGCGCAGCAAAAAACAGCGGGTGCTGCGTTGGGCAATGGCACGCACCCTAGGGGAAACGGTCCAGTAACCCCAGGTCGAGAATGTCGGAGCTGACTTTTTTAAGGTGTGTTAGCAAGCTGACTCAGAGGGCCCCCGCCCCAAAACCCGGGGGTCCAAAGCTATTTTTGTAAATAATATTTTTGTTTCGTGAGTTTGGTGGATTGGGTTAAACCATTTGGTTTTGGGTTTTCTATTTTCTGTGGAGACTTGTTCACATAAATGTGTTATGTTTGGAGTACGTCCTTGTGTAGTGATCATTATTTGCGATAAGTGAGGAGGGGAAATTCCTTAGTGGGGTGCCGGTCGTGGTCAATTGGATTGTGCTTTCATAGTATTTAAAAAAAGAGGTGAGATCTGAGGGGGGGAATTGCAAGGTGCGACAGAGGTTGCAGAAAAAGAGCTAAAATAAGGCAAAAACGCACCATGAAAACCCTTGGGGGTGTTCACTATTGATTTGTTAAAATTTGGGGTAAACCGTTTGTTGAAAATTATTTTGCAAAACCGGCACGTTAGCTTTTGGGTCAGCAAATTGGGGTTTGTGTTTTTTTTTGTACCTTGTTTGAGACAATGTGAGCATAGCTTTTGCGGGGGGGAAATTGTCACGGACAAAAATAAAAAACCAAATTCGTGGTCAGTCCCCACCAGTTCAATCGACTTAACCCGCTCGACATTTTGGGGCCCCGGCAGACACTTCATGCGCGCCTCACCCAAATTAAAGGCATTTTTAGTTTGCGGAGAACCCCCGACAGGTGAGTGGCTGACCAACGTCTCATAGGTCTGGCCAGCGGATCGCTACGTCTGGGCCAGACTGATTAGCAAATTTTACGGGACCATGCCCACAGTTAACCCAAAACACCGCCGGCAAAGTGGAAGGGGGGGTTTTGTGTAGGGGGGGTGAAATCAAGCTAATTAATTAAATGCCCCCCTGACCACCACAAGAGAAGGGGGGGGTAGTGTGATTTTGATGGTTTGAGTCCAAGGGAATCAGGGGGGAGGAAAACCTCGTTACAAGGGGGGAAAAATTTTCTGACCAAGGTCTCCCCCCTTTGACACATGGAAAGGATAAGAAAGCTATGGGAGGAGGCAGGGAGACAGACAAGAAAACAGACGAGAGAGAGGTTTGAAGTGGGCTCTGCTCGAAAAAAAAGCAAGGATGAGAGGGGGAAAGAGAACCGGTTGAAGCATTAGCACCAAAAAGTCTGCAGAGGAAGGACTAAAGGGGAGATTTTGAGAGGAGAGAGAGAGTTTGCTAATCGATGAGAAAAAAAAAAAGGGAAAAGAATAAAAGGCAAAAATGTCCATCTGATAGAGCAACTAGAAGAAGGAGAGAGTGCAAATGCGTTAATGCAGGAAAAAAAGAAGGAGAACAATCAATGTTGTAGGGGGGTCACTGTTCAACTTGAACCCGGGGGGCGACTTCATACCTGGCGGCGCCACTTTCATCAGGCAACGCCGAACCTGACCTGCCCGCAGTCTAACCTGACCAGTTAGCTCCAACCTGACCAGTGCCATGGTCCAACCTGACCTGCCAGCGTTGTGTCTGACTGGTGTTTGTAAAGTGACAGTAAAAAGAAAAAAAAAAGAAGAAAAGGAAAGACATGATTCGAAAAAAGTTTAAGATCACCTGGCCAGGTAAGTGAAATCTTTTATCCCGGGTTGTTATTTTTAGATAAATGGTTTTTGTGAAGTTCAAGGGGAAAAAAAGAATGTTTTATTTTTACTGATTTCCATGCGCATTTTGTTTTCTTGATTATGGTTTTTAAGTTTTAGATTTACTAGGGTTTGATTTGACGAAGCAGATATATGAAGGATTTTTAACAAGCTGTGGTGTTTTGGGGGTGGCGAGCCCCTTCCTCCACTGAATACCCGGGTTGCAGTCTGCCAAAAAGGGGGAAAATCGTGGCAAGTCTGAAAAGGCAACACGTTGGGGGGGGGGGGGCGTCTGCACAAGGGGAGAAAGTGGCAAAGTCTGTAAAGGCAGAATCGTGGCAAAAGTCCGCCAAGGGAAATTGGGGGCAACGTCTGCCAAAGGCAGACACGGGAACGTCTGTACAAGGCAGACATCCCTGGCAAGTCGGGTGGGATGCGGGGATTTGGGCCGTCCCGCCCAAAGGAGACATGTGGCAAAGTTCCCGTTCCTGGCGACATTTGGCAATCTGCAAAGGGACCGTGGAAGTCGTCAAGGAGCCCTGGGCCCTTGACGGCGGAAACCCAAGTCTGGGACAAGGCAGACATGGGGGCAACCGGTCTTTTCTGGGAAAGGAGCGGTGGCAACCTGTGCAAAGGCGCTTTTGGGCAAGTCGCACGGCGACTCTGGCAACGTTGCCAAGGCGACATTGGCCCAAGTCTGTCGGCAGCATCGTGGGGAAAGCTCTGGGACATGGGGGAGAATCGTGGCAAACGCTGCCCAAAGGGAAAAGGGAACCTCGTGGCAAGTTGTACAAGGCAGACATTGGCAACGTCGGGGCAGACTCGTGCAAAGTTTTGACAAGGCAGAATCGTGGGGGCCCCCAAAATTCTGTCATGGCAGACTCGTGGCAACGTCTGAAAGGCAGACATTCCGAAGGGCCCTTAAGTCTGAAAGGCGACATCGTGGCAACGTCTGTACAAGGCGACACTGGCAACGTCTTACAAGGCAAATCGTGGCAAGTCTGTACAAAGGCAGCATGTGGCAAATTTTTGTACAAAGGGAGAATCGTGGAAAATCTGTAAAAGGAGAATCGTGGGAAAGTCGTACAAGGCAACATGTGGCAACGTCTGTACAAGGCGACTGTGGGGAACGCTGACAACAGACATCCCCCCTTCCCAAAATTTGGGAACGTTTTTACAAGGCGGCTCGGGCAAGTTGTCAAGGCAGACATCGTGGAAAGTTGTACAAGGGACATCGTGCAAGTCGTACAAGCAACATCGTGGCAACGTCTGTACAAGGCACTCGGGCAACGTCGCCCGGCAGACACGTGGCAAAGTCTAAAAGGAGCATCTGGGAACGTCTGTCAAGGCAGACATGTGGGAAGTTGTACAAAGGCAGACATCGGGCAAGTTTCAAGGGAGACATGTGGGAACGTCTGTACAAAGGGAGACCGGGCAAAAGTTGTAAAAGGGAGACATCGTGGGAAGTCTGTACAAGGCAACATCTGGCAAGTTGTACAGGCAGACATGGGAACGTCTGTACAGGCAGACATCGTGGAACGTCTGTCAAGGGAGACATGTGGGGAAATTTTTACAAGGCGCATCGTGGAAGTCTGTCAAGGGGAGACATCTTGCAAATCGTACAAGGCAGACAGTGGCAACGTCGGCAAGGCAGACATCGTGGCAACGTTGTCAAGGCAACTCGTGGCAACTCTGAAAGGCAGCTCGTGGCAACGTCTGTACAAGGAGAATGTGCAAAGTCTGTCAAGGCAACATCGTGGGGAAATCTGTACGGAGACTCGTGGAAGTCGTACAAGGCAGACATGTGGCAATCTGTACAAGGGAGAATCGGGCAAACTCTGGCAAGGAGAAACCCTGGCAACGTCTGTAAAGGCAGACTCGTGGAATCTGTAAAGGCGAAATCGTGGCAACGTCTGTACGGCAGACATCGGGGCAAGTCTGACAAGGCGCTCGTGGCAACGTCTGTACGGCAGAATCGTGCAACGTCTGGCAAGGCAGACATGTGGGAACGTTGTACAAAGGGAGGGGCTCGTGCAACGTCTTTCAAAAGGCAGAATCTGGCAAAGTTTACAGGGGACTTGTGGGGACGTCTGCAAAGGCAGACCGTGGCAACGTCTGTCAGGCGACATCGTGGCAAAGTTGACAAGGGGAGACACCCTGAAAGCTGTACAGGCCCAAAATGTGGCAACGTTTTGCAAGGCAGACTCTGGGAAGTTGACAAGGGAGACACGTGGCAACTCTTACAGGGGAAAATAGTGGCAACGTTTTAAAGGGAACATCGTGGCAAGTTGACAGGCAGAAAATCCCCGGCAACGTCTTCAAGGCAGACTCTGGCAACGTCTGTACAAGGGAGCATCGTTTTGGGAACGTCTGTTTCAGGGAGACATGTGGGGAACTTTGCAAGGCGACATCGTGGGAAACGTCTGTACAGGGAGACATCGTGGCAAGTCGTACAAGGCAGACATCGTGCAACGTCTGTACAAGGCGACATGGGCAACGTTTACAAGGGGACATCGGCAACGTCTGTACGGCAGACATCGGGCAACGTTGTACAGGAGGGGTCGTGGGGAACGTCAGTCAGGCGACATCGTGGAAAATCTGACAAGGGAGACACGTGGCAACGCTGACAAGGAGAATGTGGCAAAGTCTGTACAAGGGACATCGTGGGAACGTCTCACAAGGGAGAATTCGTTGGCAACTCTGCACAAGGGAGACATCGTGGCAACGTCTGTAAAGGCAGACATCGTGGCAAAGTCTGTCATGGCAGCATCGTGGCAAGTTGCAAAAGGCAGACATCGTGGGAACTTGTACAGGCGACACGTGGCAAGTTTAAAGGCAGACATGTGGCAACGTCTGTACAAGGGAGACATCGTGGAAAAGTCTGTACAAGGAGGGGCATGTGGCAACGTCTGTACAAGGCAGAATCGTGGAACGTCTGCCCAAACAGACATTGGCAACGTCTTAAAGAAAAAAAAAACGGGCAACGTTGTACAAGGCAGACATGTGGCAAAAATCTGACAAGGCAGACATGTGGCAAAGTCTAAAAAGGCAGATCGTGGCAACGTCTGTACAAGGCAGACATCGTGGCAAAGTCTGACAGGCAGACATCGTTGCAAACGTTTACAAGGAGAATCGGGCAAAATCTGTCAAGGCAGACATGTGGGAAGTCTTACAAGGCAGGACTCGTGGCAACGTCTGACAAGGCGACATCGTGGCAAGTCTGACAAGGCGACATCGGGCAACTTTTTTTTCAAGGCGACACGTGGCAACGTTGTACATGGCAGACATCGTGGGAACGTCTTAAAGGCAGACATCGGGCAACGTTGTACAAGGCCAATGTGGCAACGCTGTCAAGCAGACATCGTGGAACGTCTGTGAAGGGGGACATCGTGCAACGTCTGTACAAGGCAGACATGGGCAAAGGTGCAAGGCAGACATCGTGGCAAGTCTGTACAAGGCAACATCGGGCAAGTTGTCAAGGGAGACTCGGGCAAGTTGTACAAAGGGAACATCCTGCAAGTCTGTGGGGAGACCGTGGCAAGTCTGTTTTAAGGCGAATCGTGGCAAACGTCTGTACAAGGCAGACATCGTGGCAACGTCTGTCAAGGGAGACATCGTGGCAACGTTGTCAAGGGACATCGTGGCAAGCTGTCAAAGGCAACATGTGGCAAAAGCTGTACAAGGCAGCATCGTGGGAACGTCTGACAAGGAGACTCGTGGCAAAGTCTGTACAAAACAGAATCGTGGCAACGTCTTTTCAAGGGAGAATCGTGACAACGCTGTGCAAGGCAGACATGTGGCAAGTCTGTACAAGGCAGACATCGTCAACGTCTGGCAAGGCAGCATCGTGGCAACGTCGTCAGGCAAACGTGGGAACGTTGCCCCAAGGCCGCACGGGAAAAGTCTGTACAAGGAGACATCGTGGGAAGTCTGACAAGGCAGACATCGTGGCAACGTCTTACAAGGCAGACATGTGGAATTTGCAAGGCAGAATCGTTTTCAACGTTGTACAAGGCAACATCGTGGGGAACGCTGCCAGGCAGACATCGTGGGAACGTCTGCACAAGGGGACATCGTGGCAAGTCTGCAAGGAGCATCGTGGCAAGTCTTTTACAAGGAGACATGGGCAAGTCTGTACAAGGCGACATCGGGGCAACGTCGACAAGGAACATCGTGCAACGTCTGTCAAGGCGACATCGTGGCAACGTCTTTCAAGGCAGACATGTGCAACGTCTGGCAAAGGGAGACTCGGGCCCCTCGACAAGGAGCTGTGGGAATTGTTTCAAGGGGACATCGTGGGAACGTCTGAAAGGCAGACATTTTGTGGAAGTCTTTTCAAGGCAGAAAGTGGAAGTCTGTACAAGGCAGGGAACGTGGCAACGTTTTACAAGGCAGACATCGTGGCAAAGTCTGCACAAGGCAGCATCGTGGCAAAGCTGACAAGGCAGAATCGTGGCAAGCTGTACAAGGCAAAATGTGGGAACGTTTTCAAAGGCAGACATCTGGCAACGTCTGTACAAAGGGAGACATCGTGGCAAAGTCTGACAAGGCAGGGGCAAAAGCTTTAGAGCGGGAGACAAAAGGGTTGGGGGGGGAAATAGTGAAAGGGGTGGCGGATTTAAGGAGCCGGGGGGGGGGGGGGGGGGTGAAAGCAGATTGCACGGGGGGAGTGGAGTGGGGGGGGGGGGGGGGGGAAGGGAAGCCGCCTGAGTCACACAAAACACGTTCCATCTCTGACAGGCCATGTGGCCGTCGTGGAGATGTTGGGAAAGGGCAGGAATGTTTGGCCAGTTCGAGCCCGTTTTGGCCTTGTCCTGGGCCCCTGTTGAGGTGACAGGAGACCGTGGCCCCCTCTGGACAAGCCCCGCATGTGGGCGGTTTTTCCCCAAGCAGGCAATCGTGCCGTTTCCCCGTACAGGGCGCCCCCCTCCCGGGGTTTTCAACCCCCTTTTGGGGAAGGGGGGGGGGAATGGTTTCCCCCCAAAACCCCCCCCCCCCCCCCCCCCCCCCCCCCCCCCCCCCCCCCCCCCCCCCCCCCCCCCCCCCCCCCCCCCCCCCCCCCCCCCCCCCCCCCCCCCCCCCCTCCCCCCCCCCCCCCCCCCCCCCCCCCCCCCCCCCCCCCCCCCCCCCCCCCCCCCCCCCCCCCCAAACCCCCCCCCCCCCCCCCCCACCCCCCCCCCCCCCCCCCCCCCCCCCCCCCCCCCCCCCCCCCCCACCCCCCCCCCCCCCCCCCCCCCCCCCCCCTGGCCCGGCTGTCGGGTTGTTTTGGGACGGGGCGTCAAGGGCAAATCCTTTTCCCCGTGTCGCGCTCGGGGGCACCTTGCGCAGGCCCCTCCCTGGAAGGAAGGGCAGATCGTGGTCGTTTCAGGGGCTGGGGCCAACCCCCCCGCCCGGCCTCAGTTGACCGTCTGTCCCGGGGGACCCCCGGGACCCCTTGACTGGCCTCCGGACCCGGAGGAGACTCCCTGTTCGGCGCGACGCGCCCCCTGGGGCCCCTCTGACCCAGCTGGGGGCTGCCGCCCGTGCCCTTGCGGCGGGGAAGGGGGGGTTTTTACAAAGGCGTCGTGGATCTGAAAGGGGCTGCCCCGGGCACGGTCCCCCGGAGCACTGCACGCTGTTTTTTAAAGGGGAACCAACGTCCACAGGCATGTGCCACCTCGCACAAGGCCCGTCCGCCAGGGGTCCCTGGGTACCGGTACAGGGGGAAAATCGTCAAGGGGTCCCCTTCAAGGCCCAAACCCCCCAAAGGCCCCCCCCTGGGCAGGGTGCGGAGACCCCCCACCCCTTTCACCACATCGTCTTTCAGAGCTCCTGGGTTGCGGGCTTGCGCTACATGGCTTTTTGGCAAGCGTGGGAACGTACTCGAACAGGTCTGGGGACACAGCATGACGTTTGGACCCCGGGAAGGGCAGCGAGGCGCCGCACCCGGGCCCGGCACTTTGAGTGACGGGTGGGTTGAAAGCAGCCGTGACCGGCAGCCGAACGGGTACCCAGCACCGCCGTCGGGCCCGGCCAGGGAGTTTGCAGGGGGAAGAAACGTCAGGGCTTTGGGGTTTGTACCTGCACGCAAAGGCTGCAGGGATGGAGTTACACGCATTGGGGGGGGGGGGGGGCAAGTATACTGCATTCGATAAAACATTCGTTTAAACCTATAAGATGACAAAAACACGCATTCGGAGAATCCCAGTCTCTCTCTAAAAAAACACCACGTACATTTTGTCTCTGTCTGTCCGTCTGTCTGTCTCTGTCTGTCTGTCTGTCTGTCTGTCTGTCTGTCTGTCTGTCTGTCTCTCTCTCTCTCTCTCTCTCTCTCTCTCTCTCTCTCTCTCTCTCTCTCTCTCTCTCTCTCCTCACACACACACACACACACACACACACACACACACACACACACACACACACACACACACTCATTCACCATCACTCTTAGTTGAACGAATCCACGCACACGTACATCACTCAATGCGCATGTATACCACGCACGCATAAACAAAAACATACATCACTCATTTATTTGAAGTCACGCGCGTGCGCTCACACACGCACACACACACACACACACACACACACACACACCACACACACACGAACGCGCGCTCACACACACACACACACACACACACACACACACACACACACACACACACACACACACACACCACAAACGCGCGCACGTACGTATTCCCACTCATCCACCCCTTCCATCCCTCCTCCTCCCCCCACCCCCACCACACACACTATTCTTTCACTATTAGTCCCGTGCATGCACGCTCCAATACAACACCCATTCGCTCAAAGTCGCAATCGCACATTCTTACACACACACACACACACACACACACACACACACACACACACACACACACACACACACACACACACACACACTCACACACACACATGCAAACAACTGTTATCGGCAAAATGTGCGACTTTGCCCTGAATTGATGACAACCCCCCCCCCCCCCCCCCCCCCCGCCACTCCTCTCCCAGCCCAGCATCTTCCTCCAGACAGCCTGTTATCTCCTCTTGGAAACTCTGTCACATCGCGTCTTTGGCTGGTGTCTGTTGCACTGTGTTTAAGACAGGTTTGTGGAACAAAAAAACACCACACACGCTCAAACACGCAAGCTCTCACGCGCAGAGAGAGAGAGAGAGAGAGAGAGAGAGAGAGAGAGAGAGAGAGAGAGAGAGAGAGAGAGAGAGAGGCACATATACTCAAGCAACGGAGAGAGGGTGGGGGTGGGGGTGGAGAGGGTGGAAGGAAAGGAGGGAAGGAGGAAGAAGGAAGAAAAAGCAGTCAGCCAGAAATCGAGGACAAACAAGAGAGAGAGAGAGAGAGAGAGAGAGAGAGAGAGAGAGAGAGAGAGAGAGAGAGAGAGAGAGAGAGAGAGAGAGAGAGAGAAGGGGGGAGGATACGTAACACAAGTTAAATCCCATTTTGCCCTTCTTACTCGTCATCGCGTGCCGGTGAGAGAATTCACACACAAAACAAAAGGGAAAACAAACAAAAAGGATAAGGAGCAGCAGCAGCAGCAGCAGCAGAAGGAGAAGAAGAAGAAGAAGGAGAAGATGAAGAAAGGAGAAGCAGGAGGAGGAGGAGAAGGAGGAGAAGGAGGAGGAGAAGAGGAATGGGGAGGAGAAGGAGAAGACGAAGAAGAGAGGAAAAAGAAGGAGAAGATGAAGAAGAAAAGGAGGAGGAGGGGGGAGAAGAAGGAGGAGGAGGGGAAGAAGGAGAAGAGAGAGAGGGAAGAAGAAGGAGAAGGAGGAGAAGGGGAACAAGGAGAAGAGGAGGCGGGGAAGAAAAGAAAAAAAAAAAGAGGAAGAAGAAAGAACACACGATTTGGTTAAACGATTAGCTTTTTTTATGATATACATGAAAACAGTAAACTGTATCCCGAGAGTCGGCAACGGGCGATGCGCAAGCCAATGATGAAGTAGGGGGGGGGGGGTCAGACATGTTTCAGGGGGACACTATACTCAGCTCAGTGATGCTGATACTAATATATAAGAAGAACCACTTTCCAGAACACCGAAGCGCATCTGACGCTGAAGGTGAGGAGGCCCAGGACGAAGTTGACGAAGGCCAAGGACACGGACTGGTCACTGCCCCGTCCCCCGGGCGGTGGTCTTGCGGTGGGTACCACCACCAGCGAGCCGTTGGCCACGGTGTGGGTCAGGTTGATGCTGCCCCGGATGTCGCTCTGGTGGGGGCGCTCCTCGCCGAACAAGAAGTCCAGGTGCGACCTCCACACAGCGTCTGGAACCAGAAGAAACCAAGGGATGATTGAACAAGTGAACATCGACGGCTCTTTCAGCCAAGGGCAGGGAATTTTCTCTCTCTCTCTCTCTCTCTCTCCTCTCTCTCTCTCTCCTCCCGACTGTGTCATCTGGCTAAAGAAGATGACATTCATTTCTTATTCTGTTGTCCATGTCTAGGTGATATTAGAAAAACTGTATATCAAGCCAAGTATTACAATGATCCAAGTAAATTTAAAATGACTTTGCTGTTATCATCAAGAAATGAAAAAAATACTATATCCAATCTAGCACAATATGTTTACAAAGCTCAGAAAATGCTAGATACTGCAACCTCTTTGCATGTCCGTGTAATATACATTTTACTGTGCCAGTAAGCTGTGTACGTTATCTAAATGTTTAGTCCTCATCAAGCTGTGTACGTTATCTAAATGTTTTGTCCTTATCAAGCTGTGTACGTTATCTAAATGTTTTGTCCTTATCAAGCTGTGTACGTTATCTAAATGTTTTGTCGTTATGAAGCTGTGTACGTTATCTGTTTTGTCGTTATGAAGCAGTGTACGTTATCTAAATGTTTTGTCCTTATCAAGCTGTGTACGTTATCTAAATGTTTTGTCGTTATGAAGCAGTGTACGTTATCTAAATGTTTTGTCCTTATCAAACTGTGTACGTTATCTAAATGTTTTGTCGTTATGAAGCAGTGTACGTTATCTAAATGTTTTGTCGTTATGAAGCAGTGTACGTTATCTAAATGTTTTGTCGTTATGAAGCAGTGTACGTTATCTAAATGCTTTGTCGTTATGAAGCAGGTACGTTATCTAAATGTTTTGTCGTTATGAAGCAGTGTACGTTATCTAAATGTTTTGTCGTTATGAAGCAGTGTACGTTATCTAAATGTTTTGTCGTTATGAAGCAGTGTACGTTATCTAAATGTTTTGTCCTTATCAAGCTGTGTACGTTATCTAAATGTTTTGTCGTTATCAAGCTGTGTACGTTATCTAAATGTTTTGTCGTTATCAAGCTGTGTACGTTCTAAATGCTTTGTCGTTATAAAGCTGTGTACGTTATCTAAATGTCTTGATTACACTCCTTCTGTTGGTTCACCTGTTCGCTCTCCCCCCCTCTCTCCTTCCCTCCCTCCCTTTCTCTCTCCTTCCCTCCCTCCCTTTCGCTCTCCTTCTCTTACACTCTGGATAGTTTAATGTATTGGACGTTATTATAGATCTCCCCCACCCCACCCCTCTGTCTCTCTTCTCCTCTCTTCGTGGATTTGTTTTTTCTTTATCATAGATCCTTTAGATGATATACATTTTTTTTGTGCTTGTAAATTGTGTGGAAGGTGATGGTATATGGGTCATTGAAACGGGTTCGGTGGTGTGCGTGGAGATAGTGGAAGTTGATGTCGGGTGAGATGGAAGAGAGAGACAGAGACTGAGAGAGAGAGAGAGAGAGAGAGAGAGAGAGAGAGAGAGAGAGAGAGGATAGGGGTGGGATTGAGGATGGAGTGAGGTGGGGCGATTCAAACAGTCTGAGTGATACTAAGCAGATTCTCCGACAGACATATATTTTTGTTACCATTTTCTCCAGTAATACCTGTAAAAATCTTTCACATCTGGCGACTTAGCCACCATTAAAGCAGGAGACCCAAACCCCGAAATTTACACGAAGTTGGCATGTCCTCTATTTAAAAAAAACAACAACAAACAAACAACCAAAAGCAAACAAACCAACACGACAATGGACAGGATAACGACTTTCAGAGCTGCCTATGACAAGAGGGAAGGAGAAGCGCGTTGGAACGGTCCCAAACCCCATTAGTTTTTCAACAGTTGCACGCGTCCAACCGTTTCTTTCGTTTCAGAGGTTAACAACGAAAATGAGGAAGCAAGAAAGAACACACGCATGCCTGCATGTATAGACACGTGCGCGCGCGTGCACACACACACACACACACACACACACACACAACACACGAGAGAGAGCGCCCTGTAGCGTTAAAAGAGGAGTGCCAATGACCCAAAGGCAGCGACAGGATGAGGTGAAAGACTTGTGTTGTGTGCTGAGCAAAACGTGTCCTTTTCCTCCCCCTCAGAAGTCGTTTGTCAGACAAGTCATTTCCTTCCCGCACACCACTTCTCCCAACTCTTGTTACGCTCTTTGCACCACCCCTCACCACTCCTGTAAACCCTTCCAGCATCTACTCCCGTCCATCCTGTCTTCGCCTTTCTTTCTCCCTTTCCTTTCCTGTTCCTTTTTCTCCCTTTCTCTTCCTCGCTCTTCGAGAGCTCTCTTCTGATTCCGACAGTTTCCGACAGAAACTATGGGGATAAAGTGCAACGTCTTTTTCAGTCAATGCAGTTTCAGGTTGACTACATACAGCCCAGCCGACCAGATACAGCACTAAGAAAACAAGTCCTAAGTCGTGTCCAAACTCTCTGAGCGGAAACTGTTTTTTTTTAAATGACGGTGCCTCGAAGATGAACAGGGACACCCGGCATGCACACTGTACTGTGGTTTTATAATTTCACTTCGAAAGTCGCCACATCAGAACACAAAAACCTGGCTCGTCCTAAATTGCGATCATAGAAAATATAAACGTGAAGGAAATTTTCCGAGCAATATAATTTTTAAAAAGGGTCTTCGAAGACAGAAACAAACAGGCGGAAAAAGAAAAAAAAATGAGAGAGAGATACAGAGAGGGAACGATGGCAGAATGATACAGACATAAAAGGTCTAACCTACACATAACTACCAGGAGACAGGGGAATAGTTAAACGGGATAGAATAGAACCCCCCCCCCTACACACACACACACACACACATGCAGATAAGCACACATGAACGTCCAAACACAGACAAAGCAAAAACAACCTATTTGTCAAAGAGTAATCACAGCATGCTGCTTCACTGTAATATTGCAATGGCGTGTCAGTGATAGGCCCTTGCAGATATTTGACAGTAAATCCATTCATCTTTGAAATAAAGACCAAATTAACGCCAGTCATTGAAATGGGGAAAAAAGATAGTTGAGATCACACATTTCCAGCCCAACAGGACATCGACAGATATGTTTCAGCAATCCATTTATTCAACATGTGATACAACTGATATATCAAAACGCTCAACAATCCCACTCACATCACACATACGGAACAATGTTCGCACAGAAACGTACACTAGCACATATAATGCACACATTGATATGAAGAAAACATGTTTATCATGGACTCTTTAAAACAGGGAATGTTGCTGTCATATTTGCAATGGCGTACCAAGGATTGGCCATTCCAAAGATGAGACAGCAGCAAAGCTCATATAGTGGCACAAACATTACTTAAGTATCTGGCATTCAGGATAAGCAAATACAAATTGTCATGAGGACTAGCAACCAAACCATCCATCTGAAAGACCAAGTCTCATTCATACTGAATACATGGGGACACACACATACACACACACACCTAACACACACACGCACACACACACACACACACACACGCACGCACACTCACACACACACACACACACACACACACACACACACACACACACACACACGAACGAACACGCACGCATGCACACACACACACATGCGCGCGCGCGCACACACACATACACACACACGCACGCACAAACACGTCTACACGTGCTGATTTTACAGACATGCACTTCCAATCACGGACTAAACAAAAACAACCTATTTGTCTGTGAGTAGCAAATAGGTAGCAAACACACACACACACACACGCACGCACGCACGCACGCACGCACGCACGCACGCACGCACACACACGCGCGCGCGCGAGCGCGCACACACACACGTCTCCACGTGCTGATTTTACAAACATGCACATCCAAACACGGACCAATCAAAACCTATTTGTCTGGGAGTAGCAAACAGCATCTTGTTTTACTGTAATATTTGCAAAGGCGTATCAGTGATAGGCCCTTGCAAATATTTGACAGTAAAACCAGTAATCTTTTAAATCAAGACCAAACTGACACCACACATTAAAACTAAGCAATTGATATTTGAGATCACACATTTCCAGCCCACAGAACATCACATATGTTTTGGAAATCAATGTTCTTCAACATTTGATCAAAACAAGGTTCACAGAAACGGGTACACGAGCACATATACTGCACACATAGATATGAAGAAAAAATGCTTATCTCCAATGGACTCGTAACGACAGGTTATGTTGCTGTAATATTTGCAATGGCCTACCAAGGAAAGGCATAACTCACACAGTGGTACAAAGTTCAGACCAGTATCTGGCATTAAGGGTAGTCTCATTCATACCGAACACACACACAACACACACACACACACACACACACACCTCTGAACGTGCAGATCAGGACACATGTCCAAACACAGACAAACCAAAAACAACCTATTTGTCAAGGAGTGATCACAGCATGCTGCTTAACTGTAATATTTGCAATGGCGTGTCAGTGATAGGCCCTTGCATATATTTCACAGTAAATCATTTCATCTTTGAAATAAAGACCAAACGAACACCAGTCATTCAAATGGACAAAAAATGATAGTTGAGATCACACATTTCCAACCCAACATGAAATCGGCCGATATGTTTTAGAAATCTATTTCTACAACATTTGATACAACTGATATAACAAAACGGTCAATAACCCCACTCACACCACACATACTGAACAAGGTTTGCACAGACACGTACACTAGCTCATATAATGAACACATTGATATGAAGAAAACATGCTTATCAAGGACTCTTTAAAACACGGTATGTTGCTGTCATATTTGCAATGGCGTACCAAGGATCGGCTATTGCAAAGATGACACAGCAGCTTAGCTCATATAGTGGCACAAAGATTACTAAAGTATCTGGCATTACGGATAAGCAAATTCAAATTGTCATTAGGACTAGCAACAGAACCATCCATCTGAAAGAACAAGTGTCATACATGCCGAACACACACACACACACACACACACACACACACACACACACACACACACACACACACACACTCAAACACACGCGCACACTCACGCACACATACACACACACGTCTGCACGTGCTGATTTACAGACATGCACTTCCAAACACGGACCAAACAGAAACAACCTATTTGTTCGGGAGTAGTAACAGCATCTGTTTTACTGTAATATTTGCAAAGGCGTATCAGTGATAGGCCCTTGCAAATATTTGACAGTAAAACCAGTAATCTTCTAAATAAAGACCAAACTGACACCAGACATTATAAGTAAACAAATGATATGTGAGATCACACATTTCCAGCACACAGGATATCAAATAGGTTTTGGAAATCAATTTTCTTCCAAATTTGATCAGATTAACATAACAATAAAAACAACAATCTCGCTCCACCAAATAGAACAAGGTTCACACGAGCACATATACTGCACACATAGATATGAAGAAAACATGCTTATCACCCATGGACTCGTCATGACAGGGTATGTTGCCGGGTTTTTGTGGGTTTTTTTCTTTTTTGTGGCATCAGTTATCGGATCAATGGAGCACCCAAGGCGGTGATTTAAAAAAAAAATTTTTTTGATACAATTGATAAAACAAAACGGTCAATAACGCCACTCACACCACACATACAGAACAAGGTTTGCACAGACACGTACACTAGCGCATATAATGCACACATTGACATGAAGAAAACATGCTTATCAAGGACTCTTTAAAACACGGTATGTTGCCGTCATATTTGCAATGGCGTAACAAGAATAGGCCATTGCAAAGATGAGACAGCACCATAGTTCATATAGTGGCACAAAGATTACTCTAAAGTATCTGGCATTAAGGATAAGCAAATATAAATTGTCATTTGGACTAGTAACAAAACCATCCATCTGAAATCACAAGTCTCATTCATACCGAATACATGAAGGCACACACACACGCACGCACGCACGCACGCACGGACGCACGCACACACACACACGCACACACGCACGCACGCACGCACGCACGCGCACGCACGCACACACACACACACACGTCTCCACGTGCTGATTTTACAGACATGCACTTCCAAACACGGACCAAACAAAACAACCTATCTGTCTGGGAGTAGCAAACAGCATCTTGTTTTACTGTAATATTTGCAAAGGCGTGTCAGTGATAGGCCCTTGCAAATATTTGACAGTAAAACCAGTAATCTTTTAAATCAAGACCACACTGACACCAGACATTAAAACTAAGCAATTGATATTTGAGATCACACATTTCCAGCCCACAGGACATCACATATGCTTTGGAAATCAATGTTCTTCTAAATTTGATCACATTAACATAATAATGACAACAATCTCGCTCACACCAAACATATAGAACAAGGTTCACAGAAACGGGTACACGAGCACATATACTGCACACATAGATATGAAGAAAAAATGCTTATCTCCAATGGACTCGTCACGACAGGGTATGTTGCTGTAATATTTGCAATGGCCTACCAAAGAAAGGCATAACTCACACAGTGGTACAAAGTTCAGACCAGTATCTGGCATATGGGTAGTCTCACTCATACCGAACACACACACACACACACACACACACACACACACACACACACCTCTGCACGTGCAGATAAGCACACATGAATGTCCAAACACAAAGCAAAAACAACCTATTTGTCAAGGAGTGATCACAGCATGCTGCTTAACTGTAATATTTGCAATGGCGTGTCAGTGATAGGCCCTTGCAGATATTTCCAGTAAATCATTTCATCTTTGAAATAAAGACCAACCTAGCACCAGTCATTGAAATGGACAAAAAATGATGCTTGAAATCACACATTTCCAGCCCAACAAGGAATCGACAGGTATGCTTTAGAAATCCATTTCTTCAACATTTGATACAACTGATATAACAAAACGCTCAACAATCCCACTCACACCACACATACAGCACAAGGTTTGCGCAGACACATACACTAGCACATAGAAGAAAACATGCTTATCGTAGACTCTTTAAAACAGGATATGTTGCTGTCATAATTGCAACGGCGTACCAAGGATTGGCCATTGACATTGGCCACGGACGGGTATGTTGCTGTAATATTTGCAAGGGCCTACCAAGGAAAGGCATTACTCATACAGTGGTACAAAGTTCACAACCGTAATTGGCAGAAAGGATAGTCTCATTCATACCGAACACACACACACACACACACACACACGTTTGGAAATCAATGTTCTTCTAAATTTGATCAGGTCGGCTATTGGAAAGATGACACAGCAGCTTAGTTCATATAGTGGCACCAAGATTACTAAAGTATCTGGCATTAAGGATAAGCAAATTCAAATTGTCATTAGGACTAGCAACAGAACCATCCATCTGAAAGAACAAGTCTCATACATGCCGAATACTCACACGCACACACACACACGCACACACACACACACAACACACACACACACACACACACACACACACACACACACACACACACAAACGCGCGCGGCGCGCGCAACACAACACATGTTTTGGAAATCAATGTTCTTCTAAATTTGATCAGATTAACAACAATAATGACAACAATCTCGCTCACCAATCTCGCTCACACACACACACCACACACACACCTCTGCACGTGCAGATAAGCACACATGAATGTCCAAACACAGACAAAGCAAAAACAACCTATTTGTCAAGGAGTGATCACAGCATGCTGCTTAACTGTAATATTTGCAATGGCGTGTCAGTGATAGGCCCTTGCATATATTTCACAGTAAATCCATTCATCTTTGAAATAAAGACCAAACTAACACCAGTCATTGAAATGGACAAAAAATGATAGTTGAGATCACACATTTCCAGCCCAACATGAAATGGGCTGATATGTATTAGAAATCTATTTCTACAACATTTGATACAATACAAAAACGGTCAATAACCCCACTCACACCACACATGCAGAACAAGGTTTGCACAGACACGTACACTAGCTCATATAATGAACACATTGATATGAAGAAAACATGCTTATCAAGGACTCTTTAAAACACGGTATGTTGCTGTCATATTTGCAATGGCGTACCAAGGATCGGCTATTGCAAAGATGACGCAGCAGCATAGCTCATATAGTGGCACAAAAATTACTAACGTATCTGGCATTAAGGATAAGCAAATTCAAATTGTCATTAGGACTAGTAACAAAACCATCCATCTGAAAGAACAAGTCTCACACACACACACACGCGCGCGCGCGCACACTCACGCACACACACACACACGTCTGCACGTGCTGATTTACAGACATGCACTTGCAAACACGGACCAAACAAAAGGAACCTATTTGTTCGGGAGTAGTAACAGCATCTTGTTTTACTGTAATATTTGCAAAGGCGTAGGCCTATCAGTGACAGGCCCTTGCAAATATTTGACAGTAAAACCAGTAATCTTTTAAATCAAGACCAAACTGACACCAGACATTAAACTTAAACAAATGATAGTTGAGATCACACATTTCCAGCACATCAAATAGGTTTTGGAAATCAATTTCCTTCCAAATTTGATCAGATTAACATAATAATGACAACAATCTCGCTCACACCAAACAGATAGAACAAGGTTCACACGAGCACATATACTGCACACATAGATATGACGAAAACATGCTTATCACCCATGGACTCGTCACGACGGGTATGTTGCTGGGTTTTTGTTTTTTTTTCTTTTTGTGGCATCAGTTATCGGATCAATGGAGCCCTAAGGCGGTGATTTTTTTTTCTTTTTTTTCCCCTAAGGCCGAAATCCACCTGTTCATTTTTTGGTGCTTCACACGGTCCTCTTCATCTGCCAAAAAAAAAAAGTAATTTCCACTACTAGTTTTATTTCTTTTTCTTTCTTTTATTCTTTTGTTTTTCTTTTTTTTCCCTTTTTTTCTCCAACCAGTCCCTTTCACATCATGCGCAGTCTGCATGTTCTCTTACAAAGGGACATAGTCATAGATTTTAGTGTTTTGGTGTTTAATACAAAATGTCTGGGTTCTAATGTGTGGTGTACTGGCACTCTCACACTGATCATGTGCTGCTTATACATATAGAACATAAATGAAACAAAGGACTTAATACTTAATTATCTTTTTTTCAGATTTTCCCAAAGAGATGGAGAGAGAGAGAGAGAGAGAGAGAGAGAGAGAGAGAAGAGAGAGAGAGAGAGAGAGAAGACGGACAGACAGACAGACGAGACAGACACAGTCAGGCAGACAGACAGACGGACGGACGGACGGACGGACGGGTATGTTGCTGTAATATTTGCAATGGCCTACCAAGGAAAGGCATTACTCATACAGTGGTACAAAGTTCACACTAGTGTCTGGCATTAAGGATAGTCTCATTCATACCGAACACACACACACACACACACACACACACACACACACACACACACACACACACACACACACACCCTCTGAACGTGCAGATAAGGACACATGAATGTCCAAACACAGACAAACCAAAAACAACCTATTTGTCAAGGAGTGATCACAGCATGCTGCTTTACTGTACTATTTGCAATGGCGTGTCAGTGATAGGCCCTTGCAGATATTTGACAGTCAAACAGAAGTCAGAAATAAAGACCAAACTAACACCAATCACTGAAAAGGACAAAAAATGATACTTGAAATCATACATTTCCAGCCCAACAGGACATTGACACATATGTTTTAGAAATCTATTTCTTCAACATTTGATACAACTGATATAACAAAACGCTCAACAATCATACTCACACCACACATACAGAACAAGGTTCGCACAGACACGTACACTGGCACATATAATGCACGCATTGAAATGAAGAAAACATGCTTATCAAGGAGTCTTTAAAACAGGATGTGTTGCTGTCATATTTGCAATGGCGTACCAAGGTTGGCGATTGCAAAGATCAGACAGCAGCATAGCTCATACAGTGGCACAAAGATTACTGAAGTATCTGGCATCCTGGATAAGCAAATACAAACTGTCATGAGGACTAGTAACAAAACCATCCATCTGAAAGAACAAGTCTCCTTCATACCGAATACATGGAGGCACACACACACACACACACACTCACCCCCCCCCCCCCCCCCCCACACACACACACACACACACACACACACGTACACACACACGTCTGCACGTGCTGATTTACAGACATGCACTTTCAAACACAGA
The DNA here is from genome assembly GCA_018398815.1 of Conus ventricosus. NCBI lineage: Eukaryota > Metazoa > Mollusca > Gastropoda > Neogastropoda > Conidae > Conus > Conus ventricosus. The sequence goes on from JAFLJL010019388.1 coordinate 65,112, forward strand.
CCAAACAAAAACAACCTACTTGTTCGGGAGTAGTAACAGCATCCTGTTTTATTTGCAAAGGCGTGTCAGCGATAGGCCCTTGCAAATATTTGACAGTAAAACCAATAACCTTTTAAATCAAGACCAAACTGACACCAGACATTAAAAGTAAACAAATGGTATTTGAGATCACACATTGCTAGCCCACAGGACATCAGATACGTTTTTAGAAATCAATTTTCTTTCCAAATTTGATCAGATTAACATAACAATAACGACAACAATCTCGCTCACACTAAACATATACAACAAGATCACAGACACTGGTACACGAGCACATATAATGCACACATTGATACGAAGAAAACATGTTTATCATGCATAAAGGAGAGTCTCATTCATACCGAACACACACACACACGTCTCCACGTGCTGATTTACAGACATGCACTTCCAAACACGGACCAAACAAAAACAACCTATTTTCGGGAGTAGCAACAGCATCTTGTTTTACTGTAATTATTTGCAAAGGCTTATCAGTGATAGGCCCTTGCAAATATTTGACAGCAAAACCAGTAATCTTTTAAAATCAAGACCAAACTGACACCAGACATTAAACGTAAACAAATGATATTTGAGATCACACATTTCCAGCCCACAGGACATCACATATTTTTGGAAATCAATTTTCTTCCAAATTTGATCAGATTAACATAACAACAACGACAACAATCACGCTCACACCAAACAGATACAACAAGGTTCACAGACACTGGTACACGAGCACATATACTGCACACATAGATATGAAGAAAACATGCTTATCACCCATGGACTTGTCACGACAGGGTATGTTGCTGTAATATTTGCAATGACCTCTCAAGGACAGGCATAACTCAAACAGCAGTACAAAGTTCAGACCAGTATCTGGCATTAAGGATAGTCTCATTCATACCGAACACACACACACACACACACACACACACACACACACACACACACACACCTCTGCACGTGCAGTTGAGTCACACATTTCCAGCTCACAGGACATCGACAGATATGTTTCAGAAATGCATTTCTACAACATTTGATACAATTGATGTAACAAAACGCTCAACAATCCTACTCACTCACCATACCATACATACAGAACAAGGTTAACACAGACACGTACACTAGCACATGTAATGCACACATAGATATAAAGACAAAATGCTTATCATGGACTCATTAAAACAGGGTATGTTGCCGTCATATTTGCAATGGCGTACCAAGGATAGACCATTGCAAAGATGAGAGCGGCATAGTTCATATAGTGGCACAAAGATTACTAAAGTATCTGGCATTAAGATAAGCAAATACAAATTGTCATTAGGACCAGTAACCAACCATCCATCTGAAAGACAGTCTTTTTTTTTTCTTTTTTCTTTTTGTGGCATCAGTTGTCGGATCAATGGAGCACCTAAGGCGGTAATTTTCTTTCTTTTTTTTTTTTTTTTTTTCTTTCTTTTTTTTCCTAAGGCCAAAATCCACCTCTTCATTTTTGATGCTTCACACTTCTTCATTTGCAAAAAAAAAAAAAAACGAAAAAAACAAAAACAATTTCCACTACTAGGTGGTTTTTTTTTTTTTTTTTTTCCTTCAACCAGTCCCTTACACACCATGCATTGTCTGTTTGTTCATTTACAATGGACACGATTTTGCAGATTTTAATGTTTTTGGGGGTTTTATACAAAGTGTCTGGGTTTGTTAGTGTTCTAATGTCTCATTCATACCGAATACATGGAGATACACACACACACACACAACACACTCACAAACGCACACGCACCCCCGCACACGCACCCCCGACACACACACACACACACACACACACACACACACACACTGGCCTACCAAGGAAAGGCATAACTTACACAGTAGTACGAAGTTCACACCAGTATCTGGCATTAAGGATAGATCTCATACACACACACAACACACACACACACACACACACACACACACACACACACACACACACACCTCTGCACCTGCAGAAAAGCACACATCAATGTCCAAACACAAACAAAGCAAAAACAACCTATTTGTCAAGGAGTAATCACAGTACGCTGCTTCACTGTAATATTTGCAATGGCGTCAGTGATAGGCCCTTGTAGATATTTGACAGTAAATCCATTCATCTTAGAAATAAAGACCAAATTAAAACAATCATTGAAATCGAAAAAAAGATAGTTGAGATCACACATTTCTAGCCCACAGGATATCAGATATGTTTTGGAAATCAAATGTCCTTCAAATTTGATAAGATTAACATGACAATACCGACAACAAACTCGCTAACACCAAACATATAGAACACGGTTCACAAAGACAAGTACACGAACACATATACTACACACATAGATATGAAGAAAACATGTTCATCACCCATGGACTCTTTACGACAGGATATGCTGCTATATTTCCAATGGCCTACCAAGGAAAGGCATAACTCAAACAGTAGTAGAAAGTTCACACCAGTATCTGGCATTAAGGATAGTCTCATTCATACCGAACACAAACACACACACACACACACACACACACACACACACACACACACACCCCTCTGCACCGCTGATAATCACACACGAACGTCCAAACACAGGCAAAGGAAAAACCACCTATTGTCAAAGAGTAATCACAGCATGCTGCTTCACTGTAATATTTGCAGAGGCGTGTCAGTGATAGGCCCTTGCAGAATTTCACAGTAAATCCATTCATCTTTGAAATAAAGACCAAACTAACACCAGTCATTGAAATGGAAAAAAAAATGATACTTGTCATTCATGTATACACAGCAATCATTCATTCCTAATGGGCATATTCATAAAACAGACAACGTACAGAAGTCGTTATGGTTTAGTTTGTCATTTTTCCTCTTTCTGGTGATACTGTGTGCACACAGAGCCAAAAAATAAATAAATAAATAAAAAAACGGGCCTATCATTCACCCTTCACAACATGGTAACAACCGCTGCAATATTTGCAATGGCGTATCAAAGACAGGCCATGGCAAAGATTGGACAGCAGCTTGACTCCTTTACTTCTACAAAGTGTGATCAAACATCTGGCTTATCTTCTCTATCAACTCTAAAGCTATCAAAAAATGGAATGCAATAAATCCATTATTCTTATTATAAGTGGGGGGGGGGGGGGCAGTGTTTTCCCGTTAGTTTCAAATGTTGATTTTTGGCCACTGGGGTTGGACTGTGTTCTGGAAGTATTTAACTTGCCAAAAAAAAATGATATCGCCATTTTTGGCGATTTCTTTATACTTTTTCTCTCAATTTCAAATTACGGCCCAAATCGGGCTAAGTAATTTGATTATATCACCCCAAAATACATTCTGTACGCAAAACAAACCCCACAACATATTGCTAAAAGTAATATAATTATTAAGAAAAAAACCCACTCCTTTCAACAACTCAAACTTGTTTTGTTCTTGACTTCTAAATTGTACATACAGTGATAATCTCATAGCTCAGACCTGTTTTATTTAGTTCTTTCGGTCCACCATCTGGCTGGTTCTGGTAAGCTCATGCAGGACAGAACTTCAATGTTCACTTAGTGTTTGTGTTCATAGTTAAATGGAAGGATCTCTTTCTTCATCATCCTCTTCAATTCCTTAGAGTGCCTGGTTGATATTACCGAATACCTCCTCATCGGCTCCACTCAAACACATCTTGGAGCAGTTGAGGCCCTGCGACCGACAGGAACAGTGTGATGTGCAACTGGTCTTCTTGCACCCACATTTGATGAGGTGAGTAACTGTGGCTGGAGCTGGAGGATCCCTTGTTGGAGCTGGTACTAGCCTATTCCCCTCTTCCTTCCACCCGTAGGTTGTTGCCGGTGGTAGCCGAGGGTGAGGAATGTCTCTACGCCACACCTTCCACGTGTGATTCTTGCTTTCATCAACAGCCTTTTGCAGTTGTTTCCCTGCACTGAATGTACACAACTCATGAACTGGCTTTCCCTTCCATCTTCTTGGCAGAAGAAACACTGCTTTGCATTGAAAGGAGATGTTGCTGAACGTGTGAAGTGAAGAGTCTCACTTTCAGCAGAGCCTGATGCACTAGTGGCTGCAGAAGAAGGCCGTCCACGCCTCTTCCAGTTACATGCTGACCTCTCTCCATCATGGCAGGCCTTCTGTTTTTTCGATGCCTCGCATTTCAAGTGACCACATGTGACCAGAAGACCATAACTCATTTTTCTGTGCCCACTTTGCTTACATATATTTTAGATAGGAGGCAGTGTACCCATGCCAATCGCCCACTGATCTGTGTATGATCATCTCCATACTGTCCTCTTTCGTGCACAAACAGGAGGACTTTGAGTAGGGTCCTCTGATGGTCAACACTAACCACTAGACACCAGTGAGCCAGGCTCCTTACACTGAATACACAGTTATGAAAACAGTTTCTGGTCTTGGTTACTACAGGTACTGGGCTCCATCTTGGTGTGGACTGCTCCTAATGGCTGCATGCACTTTCAGTCTGCAACCACACGAAATTTAGGGTAGGTTAGATGATGTGTAATTCTCACTTCTAAGGCCTAGCTGTCCATGCTAACAGTTATCTGATATGATCATCACTGCACTTCCTGAAGAGTATAAAGTGGAGATCTCAGAATTAAAAGCTGGTTTGAATGGGTCTGGCTGCAAAGTTCAACAAGAAGTTTAATTGTAAGATCAAAAACCGGATAAAACAATCATCTGTAATGAAGACAAACTGGTTAGTTCCGATTGAATATTTGTCGGAAACAACTTAGAAAACACAATGTAACATTCTGGCACTCCACCCTGAAACAAAGCTGATAAATACAGTACCGTTGGGTCAAAAATGACCTTTACAGCTTTGACGCGTGTCAAGTTTACTGATGGCCCACAGAAAAAATGGCGACATTTTTCACTTCCTAGCAATTGCAAAAAACACATTCATAATAGTTGCAAAAACTACAATGCAAAACCGACGGGAAGCCCCTTCTGTTACACAAGAGAGAGAGAGAGAGAGTAGAGAGGAGAGAGAGAGAGAGAGAGAGAGAGAGAGAAGCGAGAGAGAGAGCGAGAGGAAGGTGAGAGGGAGATTTTTTAAATGAACAACATTCTCGGTGTTGATTTTTTTTATTTTTACATAATTCCCTTTTTTTCACATTCTTTCCATATATCTTTTTTCATTTCATAGGCCGTACACCATGGGGCTTTATCTTCGCTATTCTTTTTTGGAGCAGAGAGAGATAGATGAGAGAGAGAGAGAGAGAGCAAGAGAGAGAGAGAGAGAATGTGACACTCATGCAGACAATCTTCATGAAAACATATTCATGAAGGACAATTCCATAGAAACCGTTACCGTTACTTTTCAATCATACACTCTCTGAAAACGATACTATGTGTTACACACATATATTGAAAAACGACCCACATAGCACATCATTCATCCCTCCACGCACGTTATGCTGCTATAAATATTTGCAATGGCGTACTCAAACGTAGGCCATAGCAAAGACTGGACAGCAACACTTGTTAAATTCTTACTTAGTGTAACTAATAATATCAGGCACATAATTTCTTATTTGTCCTAAAGCTGGCAAGAAAATGGAAAGTTATAAGTCAGTGAACACATAAATAAATCATGTTCCCAAGTGATGAAAGCTAAAAGGTCCTTTTACCGAGTTAAACACGTGATCTGTTGCGTTGCTTGATTAAAGCTGAGCCCAGTTGTTCCTCTGTAGCGGTCCACTTTTGAACAAAGCAAAACACAGCTGTTCCCTTTTGTGTACCTGGAATAAAGCAACAAACAGTTTCCTCTGTTGAACACTGAATAAAGCAAAACAGTTGTTCTCTGTTTGTACCTGGAATAAGCAAAACAACAGTTGTTTCTGCTGTTGTGTACCTGGAATAAAGCAAAACAGTATTGTTCTCTGTTGTGTACCTGGAAATAAAGCAAGACATTGTTCCTGTGTTGTTGTACCTGGAATTAAAAAAAACACATGTCCTCTGATGTTACATGATTTTAAGTCAAAAACACACTTGTCCACTGCTGTTCACCTGGAAACAAAGCAAATCAACGGTTGTCCTCTACTGGTTGCCTAGGAATCAAGCAGAACACACTTGTTTTCTCTGCAGGGTACATGGAATAAAGCAACACGCACTCATCTCCGCTGGGTACCTGGAATAAAACAAAACACACTTGTTCACTGCTGCGTACCATGAAATAAAACAAAACACCACTTCTATCTCTGCTGCATACCGGAATAGAAGCAAAAGCACACTTGTATTCTGCTGCGTACCTGGAATAGGAAGCAAAGCACACTTGTTCTCTGCTGCATACTCTGGAACAGAAGCAAAACACGCTTTTTCTCTGCTGCATACCGAAACAGAATGAAAACGCATTCAATGCGGTTACCCTGGAATAGAAACAAAACACTGTTAATTGCTGCGTACATTGATAGAAGTCAAAAAGCAACCTGCTCTCTGCTGCAATACCTGGAATAGAAGCCAAACATCACTTGTTTATCTGCTGCGTACCTGGTATTCCGCAAAACACACTTGTTTATCTGCTGGGTACCTGGAAGAGAAGTCAAAACCCACCTGTTGCTCTGCTGGGTACCTGGAATAGAAGGCAAAAACACACTTGTTCTCCTGCTGCATTCCTGGAATAGAAGCCAAACACACTTGTTCTCTGCTGGTAACCTGGAATAGAGGCAAAACACCCTGGTCACTGTAGTGTACCTGGAATAGAAGTAAAACTCACGATTGTTCTCTGCTGCATACCATGGAATAAGCAGCAAAAACACACTTGTCCACTGCTGCGTACCTATAGATGAAAATACACTTGTCTGCTGCGTACCTGGAATGGAAAGCAAAACACAACGTGTTCTCTGCTGGTACCTGAATATACAGCAAAACACACTTTGTTCTCGGCTGGAACTTGAATATAAGCAAAACACACGTTGTTCTCTGCAGGGACCTGAAATAGAAGCAAAACACAATTTGTTCTCTCTGCGTCCTTGAATAGAACAAAAGACAACTTGCTCTCTGCTGCATACCTGGAATAAAAGCAAAAGACACTTGTTCTCTGGCTGCATACCCTGGAATAGAAGCAAAACACACTTGTGTCCACTGCTGCAAACCTGAAATAGAAGCAAAACACACTTGTTATCTGCTGGTACCTGGAATAAAAAGCAAAACAACACTAGTTCTCTGCAGCATACCTGGAATAGATGCAAAACACACCTTGTTCTCTGCCTGCATACTGGAATAGAAATGCCAAACATCTTGTTCTCGTGCTGCTACCTGAAATAGAAGCAAAAACACATATGTTACTGTGAGCGTACCTGCAATAGAACAAACCACCCGTTGTTCCTGCTGAGAACCAGAATTACAACAAAACACACTCATTCACTATTAGTACCTGGAATAGGAAGCAAAATACTTGTTCTCTGCTGCGTACAACTGGAATAAGCTTGTTCTCTGACGGGAACCTGGAAATAGGAAGCATCAACATACTTGTTCTCTATATAGGCGTACCTGAATAGACGTAAAACACACGTTGTACTGAGCTGCATACCTGGAATAGAAGCAAAACATCACTTGTTCTCTGCTGCGTACCTATAGTAGGAAAACATCTTGGTTGTCTGCTGCGTACCTGGTATAGTATAACACTTTTGTTATCTGCTGGGTACCTGGAATAGAAGCAAAAACAATAGTTGACCTGCATGGTACCTGGAACACAAGCAAAACACACTTGTTCTCTGCAGCGTACCTGGAACACAATCAAAATACACATGTTCTCTGCTGCATACCTGGATAGAAGGGCAAAACACAACTTGTTTCCTGCTGCTACCGGGCATTGAAGCAAAACACACTTGTTCTCTGCAGCACACCTGAACAGAAGGCAAAAAAACACACTTGTTATCCAGCTTCGTACCTGGAATAAGAAGCAAAACACACTTGTTCCCTGCTGCTTATCCGCAATAGACGCAAAACACACTTGTTTTCTGCTACGAGCCTGGAGTAGAAAGCAAAACACACTTGGGTCTCGGCCTGGTACGCGGAATAGCATCACAAGACAACTTGTCCTCGCAGGGTAACCTGGACTAGAAGCAAAACAAACTTGTTCACTGTGTTTACCTGGAATAGAAGCACAACACACTTGTTTCTCTCTGCTGCGCACCTGGAATAGAACTAAACAGACACTTATTTCTCTGCTGCGTACCTGGAACAAAGCAAACCACACTTTTTCTTTGCTGCCCACCAGCAATAGAAGCCAAATACACTTGTTCTCTGCTGCGTACTTGCAATAGAATCAAAACGCTTGTTTTTTCTGCTTCGAACCTGGGAAGAAGCAAAACACACTTGTTCACGGCTGGGTACCTGGTATAGCATCAAAACACACATGACCCTCTGCTGGGTACCTGGCCCAAGAAGCAAAACGCACATGTAATCGGCGTCGGAACCTGGAATAGCACAGCAGAAGACACTTGTTCTCTGCTGCTTACCTGCAATGAATCCAAACACACTTTTTCTCTGCTGCGTACCTGGACTACAAGAAACACACACTTGTTCTCTGCTGCCACACCTCGATAAAGCAAATACACTTGTTCTCGGCGTCGTACCTGAACAAAGCAAAACACAACTTGTTCACTCTCTGCTGCGGTCCAGGAATAGCACAAGACACACTTTCCTCAGCATGCGTACCTATAGAAACATAACACAAGGTCACTGCTATGTAACCCTGGAAAAGAAGCAAAACACACTTAGTTCTCTGCTGACTTACCTGGAATACAAGCAAAACAACTACTGGATTCACTGCAGTGTACTTGCAATAACAAGCAAAACACACTTGTTTTTCTGCTGCTCCCTGGAATAGAAGGCGAAAACACACATTGTTCTCTGCTTCATACCTGGAATGGAAGCAAAACACGCTTGTTCTCTGCTGCGTAACCACCAAATATATAGAAGGAAAACAAACACACTTGTTCTCTGCTGCGTACCGGAATAGAAGCAAAACACACTTCACTGCTGCGTACCTGGAATAGAAGCAAAACAACTTGCTACGCTGCTGCGTACCTGCAATACAACAAAACACACTTGATCACCACTGCGTACCTGGAATATGCGTACCTGGAATAGAAATAAACACACATGTTCTCTGCAGCGTACCTCAAGAAACAAAAACACTTGGTCTCTGCTATGTACCTGAATAGAACCAAACACACTAGTACTGTGGTGCGTACCTGGAAAAGGACAGCAAAACAACTCTTTGTTCACTGCAAGCGTACCTGCAATCCAACAAAACACCTTGTTCTCATGCTGCGACCTGCAATAGAAGGCAAAACATTTGTTCTCTGCTGGATACCTGTAAAAAAAAAACAAACAAAACACACTTGTTCACCTGCTGCGAACCTGCAAATTGAAGCCAAACACACTTGTTCTCTGCAGCGTACATGCAATAGAAGCAAAACACAATTGTTTCTCTGCTGTACACCTGCAATAGAAGGAAAATACACTATGTTCTCCTCTGCTACCTGCAATACAAGCAAAACACAACTGTTCTCTGCTGCGTACCTATAGAAACAAAACACTTGGTCTCTGCCTATTACCTTGAATAGAAGCAAAAACACCCCATGATCTCTCTCTGCTGCGTACCTGGAAAAGAAGCCAAAACACAATTTTGTTCTCTGCTGGGTGTCTGGAAATAGAAGCAAAATACTCTGTTCTCTGCTTCCTTTACCTGCCATACAAGCAAAAACACGCTTGTTTTCTCTCTGCGTAACCTGGAAAATAATGAAGCAAAAACACTTGTTCTCTGCTGGTACCTAAAAAGAACCAAAACCCATTTTGTTTCTCCTGCTGGGTAAACCTGGAAAGATAAGCAAAATACGCCTGTATCTCTGCTGAGGATGACCCTGCAATACAAGCAACACACTATGTTCTCTGCTGTACAACCAGCAATAGAATGCCAAACACTTGTTCTCTGCAGCGTACCTGGAATAGAAGCAAAACACACTTGTTTCTCTTGCTGCGTAACCTATAGAAAAAACACACAAGGTCTCTGCAAATGAACTGGAAAAGAAGCAAACCACTTGTTCTCTGCAGGCGTACCTGGAAAAGAAGCAAAATACATTGTTCTCTGCATTTGTGTCTGGAATAGAAACAAAATACCTCTTGTTCTCTGCTGCGCACGGTTCAGCAATACAAGCAAAACACGCCATGTTCTCTGCAGCTACCCTGAAAACAAGGCACAACACACATGTTCTCTGCTGCCAACCTGCATTACCAGCAAAACACACTTGTTCTCCATGCGTACCAGGAATAGCGTAACCTGAGTATTTGATAGAAGATAAACTCAACCTGTTTCTCTGCTTCTACCTCTAGAAACAAAACACTTGGTCTCTGCTATGTACCTGGAATCGAAGCAACACACACTTGGTTCTCTGCAGCGTACCTGGTAAAGAAGCAAAACACATTTGTTCTCTGTGGGTTTCTGGGAATAGAAGCAAAATACTCTTTATCTCTGCTGCGTACCTTCAATACAAGCAAACCACGCTTGTTCTCTGCAGCGTACCTGGAATAGAAGCAAAACAACACTTGTTCCTCGCTGCGTACCTGTAATACAAGCAAAACACACTTGTACTCCACTGCTACCTGGAATAGCGTACCCGAATAGAAATATAAACACACTTGTTCTCTGCTGCGTACCTATAGACACAAACACTTGGTCTCTGCTATGTAACATGGGAATAGAAGCAAAACACATTATAGTTCTCTCCTGCGTACCTGCGAAACAACAAAACACATTGTGGTCTCAGCTGGGTATCATGGAAGAGAAGCAAAAAAACGCTTGTTTCTCTACTGCACACCAGCAATACAAGCCAAAACCACAATTGTTCTCTGCTGTACCCCTCAATAGAAGCAAAAAAACACTTGTTCACTGCTGCGACCTGCAATACAAGCAAAACACATCTGGTTCGCTGATGCGTACCTACAGAATCACAACACTTGGTCCTCTTCAGCTATGGACCAGGAATAGAAGCAAAAACACACTTGTTCTCTGCAGCTTACCCTGGAAACGAAGCAACAACATTGTTCTCTGCCTGGGTGTCTGGAATAGAAGCAAAATTACTCTATGTTTCTACTCCTCTGCGTACCAGCAATACAAGCAAAACACGCTTGTTCTCAGCTCGTTTCCTGCAATACCAAAGCAAAACACTTGTTCTCCTGCTGCATACCTGCAATACCAACAAAACACACTTTTTCTCCACAGCATCATGGAATAGCGTACCTGGAAATAGAAGATAAACACACTTGTTTCTGTGCTGCGTAACCTTAGAAACAAAACACATGCGGTCTCTGCCTATGTACCTGGAATAGAAGCAAAACACCTCTTGTTCAGTGGTGCGTACCTGAATAGAAGCAAAACACACTTGTTCTCGCTGCGATGCCTGCAATACAAGCAAAAACACACATGTTCTCACACTGCATCCCTGGAATAGAAGATCACCACTTGTTTCCCATGCTGCGTACTATAGAAACAAAACACACTTGTCTTTGTTATGTAACCTGGAATAGAAGCCAACATAATTGGTCTCTGCTGCGAAACCTGAAATAAAGCAAAAACTACACATGTTTCTCTGTTGGGTACCTGAAGATGGAAACAAAAGACACTTGTTCTCTGCAGCGAACCTGCAATACAGCACAAAACACCCTTGTTCTGTTGGTACCTAAAATGGAAACAAAAGACAACTTGTTCTTCTGCTCTCTGCTGCCGTACCTGCAATAAAAGCCAACCACCCGTGTTCCCTGCTGGGCACCGCAATACAAGCAAAGCAACACATGTTTCTCAAAGTCCTGTGAACCTGGAACGCCAGGAGAGAACAAGTGTGGGCTTTGCATTATTTCACGTTTCACATCAGGTGGGGTGGGGTGGGGTGTTTTAATGGAGGATGTGGTGGTGTTTGGGGTGTGGGGTATGAGCTGTGAGTGCTGTGGAGTGGTGAGGTGTGTGTGTCGAGCACTGTGTTGTGCACGTGTTGTGGTGTGTTGATGGTGTGGTAAATTGAGATGGGTGATGTAGTGTTGATAGCATGGTGTAGTGTCGTGTTTGTGGAGTGTTGGATATGTGGTAGTGGTGAGGAGGAGCGTGAAAGGATGTGGTGGTGAGATGGGGGGCGTGTGTTGTAGACAGGGATTAATAGGGTGGAATGTGGTTGGGGGGGGGGGGTTGTGGAGGGGGAAAGAAGAGGGCACTGACTCCTTGGAACGAAGACAAGACAAAACCCTGCAGAATAATAATGGCACAAATTACTGAGAAAAAGTCATGGAACCCTGTAAAAGTGACAGACCATAAAACTCGTGGACGAAAAAACGGCACTAAACCCAGGAAAGAAGACACGTGATCTTAGACAGAAGAACCCTGGGAAAAGAAGGGGGCACAAAATCTCAGGCAAGAAGAAGACAAAATACCCACTGCGAAAGAAACCAAAATCCTGGAAAGGAAGACGCATGGAAAGAATCACAGAAGACTAGAAAGTTAGGAAAGGTACAACCCAATTAAAAAAAGACGAGTATAAACTGTGAAAATATGGGACACTAGTTCCTGAAGAAAAGGACACAAACGTCTGTGAATCAAGAAAACACTGAACCCTGAATAAGAAGACTAGCATCTGAGAACGAAGAAGATTCTAATACCGCAGAAAGGAGATTTCAAACTTGTGAGTGTCGAAAATATACCCCCGTAAAAGACAGAACTTTTGTGAGGAAAGCGATACTAGAACTCTGGGATAGAAGACGACACAACTCTACACAAGGAAACATTAAACTTATGACAGCACACTTAAATAGAAAGAAAGGGACAGCTACACGGAAGAAGTGTAAAGACGAGAGAGAAGAACGAGCGAAAAATCACAATACTCCATTTGTGGTTGGCCACATCCACCGAGTTCGTTCACGTGACCTGGTCTCCGTTGTTCGTGCCCCGTTGATGTACCAGTGTTCTTGCCCTGTCAATATATAACCAGTATCTTCAGTTAAGATCTTATTCGATCTGCTAACAAATCTGATTCATTCAATTCATCAATACTAACTTAGTTTAAGAAACCTTTTTAGTTTGTGCTTCTTTCCATCGACTATATTTCGTTTCACGCCATGATTATGGGGAACCGAGTAAAAGCTTGCTGTTGTCTTCAATGTTGTGCGTGTGCAGTCCGTGTGTGTGTGCGTGTGCTGTGTGCGTGTGCGTGTGCGTGTGCGTGTGCTGTGTGCGTGGTGTGTCCGTCCGTGTGTGTGTCCGGTGTGTGTGAGTGTGTGTGTGGTGTGTGTGTGTGTGGTGTGTGGTGTGTGTGTGTGTGTGTGTGTGTGTGTGTGTGGTGTGTCGTGTGTGTGTGTGTGTGTGTGTGTGTTGGTGTGTGTGTGTGTCCGTGTGTGTGTGTGTGGTGTGTGTGTGTGTGTGTGTGTGAGTGTGTGTGTGTGTGTGTGTGTTGTGGCGTGTGTGTGGGTGTGTGTGTGTGGGTCCTTTTGGTGTGTGTGCTGTGTGATGTGTGGTTCTTGGGGTGTGTGTGGTGCGTGGTGTGTGTGTGTGCGTTGCCTGGTAGTGTGTCCGTGTGTGCGTGTGTGTGCGGTCACACTGCTGTGAGTGGTTGCATATCCGTCACATCCATGTGCGTGATGTCATGTAAGTGTTGCGACATCGCGGGCATGTGCAATCACTTGGATACATATCTGTGCACATAGTTTGGTGCATGTGTAATAACCAATGGCGTTCAAGTATATTACATGTGCACGCACGAACGTCATATTCATTCTTTCCAAACCGAGCTTTGCAAAAAACTGTACGTTCAAAGTATGTTCGGGTTTTAAAAACCCTTTCACAAACATACGAATTTCACACACACGAACTTCGGGAGATACTCCATGCCCCGCACTCACATCTAAAAAACACATTTTCATTTAAAAGAACACCTCACATACTGGGCCCTTTCCCCGATCATTGAAAATTTTCACTAAACAATAACCCCGGGAAAAAAAACAAATGGCTGCTTCAAATTTTTTTTTTTTTTCATCATATAATTGCAGATTTGGGGGTAAAATTGGGGCTGGGTTTTTTTCTTTACACTCCCCCCGAAAGACCTTCCCCAGAAATAAAGAAGACCGCACCCCTGTTAAATGCCCCCCCCTCCCGCCCCCTTCTAGGAAAACAAGCCTTCATCAAATTACAAAAAAAAACCAAAACAAGAACACACATATTAAACAGGGAGAAAATTTGATGTGCGTTTCCCCGCTCCTTTTAGGGGATCAAAAAAGGGTTAAACATTCTAAGATTCTAAAATTAACAGGATGCCCGCTGGACCCTTTGCAGGGGCTTTAAACACATTTCCAAGATGTTCACAAAAAATTTTTTTTGTTTTTTTTTTTGTCAGTGTCTCGCTTATTTCTCAATGTTCCAACCCCTGAAAACCAAAAGAGTTTTCCCCACCAATTTTTGAATGTCGTGCATGTTAAAGCCAATACCTTTTTCATTTTTGGTGGTATTAAGGGCTTTGGGATTGAGAAGTATTTTTGGCCCCAAGCCGAACTTTCCGTACTATAAACCCATTTAGCCACCCCAAAACAAAATCTTTCTTAAGGTAATCCCTTAAAAGGGCTGAATTCCCAAACGGAAAGTTTATCGCCGAGGAACAGGGGGGGTTTTTAGGCTACCGCAGTACAACAGAGCAAATCTTCAATTTTAAAAATACTGGGTGAAAAAGGGACAACCAACAAACCCGAACTTACCACGTGTTCATAGATTTCAAGAAAACCTTTGACCCGGGGTGTGGCCGAAGCATTATGGGCGACAATGGAACTCTTTCAACCCCTCAATTTCCAACCTCAACAAAGTCATCGGAGCCTCTCAAAAAAGCCCTTTTTTTGGGGGTTTTTTTTCAACAACAACATGGCAATGGGTTTCCAAAAACTGTTTTGGGGTTTGGGGCCCGGGCTGTCCCACTCTCTCCCACGCTTTCCAAAGCTTCCCCGGAAAGAAACATGACAAGGCCCCTTTAAGACCCCCCGAAGGTCCCGGCAAAATTTTGGGGGCAGAACCATCACAAACCTCCGTTTTTCCGAGACACCCCACGGTTCGGCTTTGGGGAGGAAACAAAGCTAGTCAAATTTATCAAAAGGGTGAACAACAACCCCCCACCCGAAAATTTTGGGATGGGAAACACGCTTTTAAAAAACCAAAGGGATGGCCAACAACCCACCCAATCGGGTTTTGGGCCCAAAGTTTTTGAAACCAAAAAAAGAAGCTCGAACCCGTCAACAGCTTCAAGTACTTGGGGGGCAACCAAACCAAAATGAAAAGGGCAAGGGCCAGAATTATCTCCAAATTGGGTCAACCACACCCCCCTTGACAAAGTTGAAGCCCTTTTGGAAAACAAAAACATCTCCCTCAGCCAAAAAACAGACGATGCGATCCTTTGTCATGGGCCCCTCTTCCTCCATGCTTGCGAATCATGGACACTAAAAAACTGACCCGAAAAAAAAAGGAAACAAAGCAGTTTAAATGAGGTTCAATAGAAGACCCTTGGCCCTTTTACACAGAGATCCTAAAAAACCCAAAGAGAAATAAAGAGGGCGCCTCGAGAAGAAAACGGGGCCTTTTAAAAGCCCTCCCCCACTTCAGTTAAAAAGACGCAAGCGGGGAAGTGCTATGGACATGTCCGAGGTCATTTAGGCTTTTCCAAAACAATCCGCAGGGGGACGGCCCAAGGGGGAAGGCGGAAGGCGACAAAGAAAGAGTGGGGGAAAAAAACATCCGAGTGGCGGGGCGGGTTTGGGGGACGTGGAAAAAGGGGGGCGGGGTTTCGGGGGGTTTAATTTGGGGAGGACTGGGTCGGGTGCACAGGTGCCCCAAAGGGCGGGAGCTAAGGGCAAGGACAAGGACAAGGAAAATGAGAAGTAAGGAAACAGTTCCATTATCTTTGGGGCCACCAGTAATTTAAAAAAAAACAAAAGCAAAAGAAAGCACCCAAACAAGAAAACAAAAAAGAAGAACAAGGAAAAAAGCCAAATTTTTGAACCCTCAAGGGGGAGATCGGGTTCTATGTAAAACTAACGACAGTTCCCATGAATTTACCCCAAATCTTTTAAAAAAATTGGCACAAGGCCCCGAGGCCCCAAAGTGAAGGGGAAACCCCCAAAATTAAGAAAAAAAGGGCCACCCGGTTTTAAAATCCCGAAAGGGGGAAAAAACCCCCCTGAAAAAATCTTTAAAATAAAATTTTACATTTTTCCTCAAAATTAATACCCCAGGCCCGTCAAAATAAAATTTTTTTTTTAAGAAATTTTTTCCCAACACACAAACCCCCAAAAAATATCTAAGAGGGGCTGGGACGTGGTAAATTTCCCCCAAACCTTAAATTTTTTTAAAAAAACCCCCCAAGACCAAAAATCGAAAGCAAAAACTGGGGCCACCCCGAGAACAAAGGCCCCCCCAACAAGCCAAAATGGTTTTAAAATAAAACCGGGACAAAAACCCCCCCTTTTTAAATACCCCTTTAAAAAGTCGAAACAGAAAGACTGATGTTTCCGGTACCAAATTAAAAAAGGGGAACCAAAAAGAAAAGAAAATGTTTTTGTACTTTAAAAGACTTTTTAATTTAAAACCCTTTTAAAAAGTTTTTTGGGGCAAACCTTCTCTGGTTTTGCATCCCGTGGTCGTCCCGGCAGCCCGGGAAACCCCTTTCCCGTTTTTTCCCGCCAACCCAAAAAATGTGTTTAAATACTTACAAAAAAAAATTCTAACCCAAAAATCAAGAAAAAAAGGGCAAAACACCCATGAATAACTTTTATTCCAGAGAAAGGGGCAAAAAACCCTAAGAAAGGGGAAGGAGTACGAAAAGTAAATTTTTAAAAAAAGGAAAAAAGTTAAACTCTGGGGAAAAATTTTCCAATAATTTTAAACACAAAGGACTTTAGTCATGCGAAAGAGGGGCACAAAAGCCATTAAAGTAGGTGGGAAACCCCATAAGAGAAAAACTTTGAACTCTGTGAAAAGGAATATAAAAACCCCAAGCTAAGAACAATACAAGGACAAAAGGACACTTAAAACGATGGAAAAAGGGCACACTAAGATCACAAAAAAAAACCAAAGGGTCTTTGTAAAAGGCCCCTATTCCCCTATGCAAGAAAAAGGGATTCTACCGTGAAAGGACAACAAAAACCCTGGAAAAAAAGATGACAGGAACATTAAAAGAAAAACAAGAGTCCCCTTTGAAAGAACACAACACAAAGGGCCCCTTAAAAAAACAAAAATTGGGCATAAAAAAAACCAAAAATAAAGGGAAAAGCATAAACTTAAAGAAGGGACATACACACCCAAAAAAGAACAGTAAAATGAATCTTTTGAAAGGAGAAAAAACCCCCGCCCATGTGAAAAAAAAAGGGCGCCAAAACCCGTATCAAAGGAGAAACACTAGCCTCGGAAAGAAGAGGCGTAACCCCCTAAAAAAATGAGGGAAAAACTACTCCCCGTGAAAAAGAAGTCTCCAACCCCCAAGAAAGGAAAGGGAAAACTGCCCCCAAAAAAGAGAGAAACACAAGCCCTTTTTGGGCCCGGGAAGGGGGACGTAACCCCCCATAAAAGGAGAGAAAAAAGAGAAAACAACCCCTGTGAAGGAAGAGGAAACCCAAAACCCCTTTAAAAGGAGAGAACCCTAGCCCTTTTGGAAAAAAAAAGGCGCCAAACCCCCAAGGGCAGGAACAAAACACAAGTTCCCCTTTTACAGGGAAAAGGACCCCTAACCCCTAAAAAAGGGGGAGAACAAGAGAAAACAACCTAAGGGGAAAGAAGAGGCAGGGAAAAACCCTTTTAAAAGGGGGAACAAATTTCCCGAAAAAAGAGGACCAACCCCTAAAAAAAAAGGGGAGAAAAAACAAGCCCCAAAGAAAGAAAAGAACACTAGGGCCCGGAAAGAAGGGACCCTAACCTTTATGAAAATTTACACCCGTGAAAAAAAAATTCTGAAGGGTTTAAATTTAGGAAAAAAAAACTAAATACGTTGAAATAAAAAGAAAGAGAAGGAGGGGCTAAACCCAATGAAGGAAACACTAAGCCAAAACGGAGACACTTAACCAAGGGAAACAGGACCGTTAAAAATTTTGGGAAGAAAGGGGGAAAAATTTAAAAGAGGGAATAGGGGTGAAAAGTAAGTACTAAACAAGTAAGGTTACTCTTGCCCCCCATTTAAGAAACAAAAAACATGTGTATTCCTTTCAAACCGGGGGGGGCAAAGAGCCCACCCCTTTTTATTACTTCATGGGAAGAAAGTTGCCCCAGTCCAAAAATTTAAAAGGGTCTCATGCGGCTTTCCCCCTTGCCATGTCAGTCTTTCTGGGGGAATTTCGGACACCCGACAAGGGGGGGAACCCGGGGCGCACAAAGGAAATAATTCTGGAACAGGATCAAGACTTCCTTAGCAGCTCTGCAGCAAAACCCAAAGATCTGAAAACATGCGTGCACGTTCCAGATCGGAAACATGAGGCCTGCGACATCATGGAGGGGTCGTTTGTTACTTTCCTGAACCATCCACTCAGGTGCCTACTGTTTTGTATCCCTGTTCAACAGAAGACTGTTATTGGAAACAAGAACATCCATGGCAATCACACGAAAGAAGACTGTAAACTAGGAAAGACACAGGCATTAAGCCTGGCAAGAAAACACTAAAACCTAGAAAAGAAGTCAACAGTCCTGGGAAAGAAAAGTACACCAAACCCTGGAAAATTTGAAGACACGAAACACTGGAAACACTGGGAAAGAGGAATTAAACCCTTGAAAGATTAGAAAACTATACTACATGGATCCATGGAACTTGGCCATGAAGGAAACACCAACCAAGAGAGAGAAGGCAGTGATCATAAGGGGGGGGCGTTGTTGGTGTGGTGGTGGAGTTGTGATTGTTGTGTTAGTGGTATGGTGGTGGAGGATGTGGTGGTAATGGTAGTGAGATGGTGGTAGTCGTGGTGGTGTGGTGGTCGTGTTGATGGCGCTGTGGTGATTGTGCTGGGTGTGGTGTTGTGGTGGGGTGGTGGTCGTGTGATGGTGCTGTGGTGATTGTGTTAGTGGTGGTGTGGTGGTGTGGTGCGTGGTGTTGGTGTGTGGTATGGTGGTGGTGTGGTGTGGTAGTCGTGTTTATGGTGTTGTGGTGGTTGTGTTAGTGGTGATGGTGGTGGTGGTGGTGTGGTGGTGTGGTGTGTGGTGTGGGTTGGTGGTGGTGTGTGGTGGTGGTGGGGTTGTGGTGAGCTTGTAGTGGTATGGCGGTGGGTGTTGTATTGGTGTGGTGGTGTAGTGGTGGTGGTGTGGTGGGTGTGGTGGTGCTGTGGCGTGGTGGTGGTGTGGTGCTACAGTGATGGTGGCCTGGGCCAGTTTGGCCTGGGATAGGGTAGGGTCAGGGAAGGTCAGTGAGGGTTGGGGAGGGTCAATCTAGCCTGGGCCACCTAGCCTGGGCCAGATTGGCCAAGACTGGCTTGGGCCTAAGCTGGCCTAGACCTGGGCCTGGCCATTGGGTTGGTAGGGTAGGGTGGGTCGGGAAGGGTCAGCCTTGCCTTGGCCACCTAGCTGAGCCAGTTTCACCTGGGCTGGCCTGGGAATCCAGGGCGAAAACAAGAGGAGTAGGACACTTCCTGTTCAAATAACCACCTTTCCCAGACACATGAACAAACTGACCCCAGCTGGCCGATGACCGATCCACGGATACCTCCAATTCTCTTGCCTCACAATTACGTCATGAAAAGATAAACATCCCCTGCACACTGGTCCCAGGATGTATAGCAACTCCTTCAACTGCATCCATCTATGGAACACAACAGAAGGCAGCCAGCAACTCTGATTCCCAGGAACCATCACCCTGACTGATGAATCACCAGAATAGGGAATCATGCGCAGAATGAATGGCAATGGTTACACCAGAGACAATATGTACATATACATCTATATGTACGTATTTCTCTGGCCAGGCTTCTTTAGTACCCCCTGCCCCTTCCTCTGCTCCCACTTATTCAATAATCCAACCACATCCAGTCACTAACAGAACTAAAGACATGCAGTGGCGTTGTTGAAAGATCCGTGTGGAAGAGAGACCCGATTTGTAACACGAATCGCGAATCGGCACGAATCATGGGCGAAATTTAGACATCCTCGACAGGAAACACGAGCGACGTTAAGGCCTATACTGAAGCCAGTTCCACTGGGAACTCCGGTTGTGAACTCCATGCTGATATGACCGCCATGACAGGTTCTTAGCAAAAACAAGGGGTACTCAGGCAGTACCAGGGGATCCAAGAGACACTCCAGGAAATGCATGCCTTTACTGAAGCATCTCGTCTGGTACCACTGTTCTGTACCTTTGGTCCGCAGATAACTGTCACAGAAACCAGAGCAGCCATGTGTCACACAGGAAGGCCGTGGCACTGTGCTCTATGAACTACAGCTCTGACACTCAGGGTCCCCACACCTGATAGCTCCCACGCGCAGGAGCCTGTCATGTCAAGCTGATGCCACCGCAAAATGGATTCATGGTAAGGCCATTCCGATCCATTCAGACCGTTTTATCTAATACTCCGCAGAGATATTTCTTTGTATATGTCTTCGACTACGCGGCGCCAAACGTTTTTTATCCACACGAAGTTCAACATCGCAGCATCCTGCCATCTTCAGTCTTGCCAGGAGCTAAATGATGTGCTGGAACGGCGCTCCCTCTAACCCCTACCTCCCCCCACCCCCAAAGCTACTAAGCCTAGCCAAAGCCACCATTCTGCACTAGACTCCTTGTCCTAACAACCCCCATCCAAGGTGACAAGCCACCTGGGAGTCGAAGTTTCTGACCGCCTTCTGCAGTATCCCACAGAGAGATGTAGTCAGAGAAGGCACGGTACACTGTGGTTCCTGCTTACAGAAGACCCCCACCGATCACGACAGACTGTGACGCAACAGAATGTGCAGATCACTGCGCGCAAAACGTGGCAGTGACAAAATGAAAACCACACTCTTCACGCATCAAATGAAAGCGACCACTGCCAGAGAGCCTCTTCAAGACTTCCTACAGACCTCGGTACAAGCACCAATGCAAAGTGCTGGACACACCTAGGTCTGAACGTTGGACACGCATATTTCAGTTCAGATCTCAACACACACGGCCAAACAGGCCTTAGTGCAAAATACAAGTCCCCATTCTTGTGAACCTCGGTTTAATCTCATTCAAAGGACTGTAAGGGAGATGCATCAGAACCAATGCCAACTCCGAGTGAAAAGTCCCCTGTACCGAAACGGCCCGGCGGATTATTTCAACCACTCCAGGATCACCGAGATTATGAGTCCGGCACTCTACCGCTATTCGGACCCCCTGGTATGGTGTGGTGTGGTGTAATGTGATGTTTTGGTTGTGTGGGGTGAGGTGGCGCGTTTTATGGCATGTGGTGTGTTGGGGGTTGGGAATGTATGGTGTGGGGTTGTGTACTGTGGAGTGGTCTGGGTGTGTGTGGTTGCATTCTGTTGTGCATTGTTTTGTGGTGTGGTGTGTGTTATTGTGTGGTGATGCTGTGTGTTGTTAGTGTGGTGTGTGTCGTGTTTTGTGGTGTAGTGGAAGTGTGGTAGTGATGTGTTGTGGTGTGTTGTGGTGTGTGTAAAGATGTGGTGAGGGTGTGGTGGGGGTGCTGTGTTGTTGTCGGGGTGTAATGGGGGTGGGTTGTGTTGTGGTCGGGGGTGTAATGGGGGTGGGTTTGTGTTGTGGTGGGGAAAAGAAGAGGGCACTGAATCCTTAAAATGAAGAAAGACTAAACACTGTGGAATAAAGAAGGCACTAAAGTACTGCGGACGTTGTGGGAATATAAAGCCTGGGAAAGAAGACATGGACCCTGGGAAAGGACAGAACATTAAAGCCTGGTAAAGAAAAACGCACTAAATCCAGGAAAAAAAGACACTTGATCTTAGGACAGAAAAACCTGAGAAAGGAGGGGCACTAAATCCTAGGAAAGAAGAAGACATATACTCTGAGAAGGAAGACCCAAAACTCCTGGAAAGAGATGCACGAAAGAATCACTGACCACTAGAAAGTTAGGAAACGGTACAACCAATTAATAAAAAAAAAGACGAGCACAGCTGTGGAAATAATTGGGACACTAGTTCCTGAAGAAAAAGAACATAAACATCTGTGAATCAGAAACACTAAACCCTGAATAAGAAGATTAGAATCTGAGATCGAAGTCGATTTAGTACCGCAGATAGATTTCACATGTGAGTGATAGAAAAATATACCCCTGTAAAAGACAGAACCTTGTGAGGAAGGCGATACTAAACTCTGGGAAAGAAGACAATGAATCGTGGGATAGAAGGACGACACAACTTACACAAGGAAACACTAAACTCTATGACAGTACAGATAACTACGAGAGAAAGGGACAAGCTACACTGGAAGAAGTGTAAAGACGAGAGAGAACGAGCGAAAAATCAACAATACTCCCCCATTTGTGGTTGGCCGCATCCACCGAGTTCGTTAACATGGCCTGCTCTCCGTTGTTCGTTGGTGACGCAGCTCCTTCCCCCGTCGATGTTGCAGTGTCTTGCCCCTGTCAATATATAACCAGTATCTTCAGTTAAGATCTTATTCCATCTGCTAACAAATCTGATTCATTCGATTCATCAATACTAACTTAGTTTAAGAAACATTTTTAGTTTGTCTTTTTCCATCTGACTATATTTGTTTTACGCTATGTATTATGGGGAACAGAGTAAAAGCTTGCTGTTGTCTTCAATGCGTGCGTGCGTGTTGTGTGTGTGTCTGCGTGGTGTGGTGGTGTGTGTGTGTGTGTGTGTGTGTGTGTGTGTGTGTGTGTGTGTGTGTGTGGTGCTGTGCGTGGTGCGTGCGTGCGTGCGTGCGTGTGCGTGCGTTGGTGCGTGTCGTCGTGTGGTGTGTGTGTGTGTGTGTGTGTGTGTGTGTGTGATCCGGTCCGTGTGTGCGTGTGTGCGTGTCCGTGTGTGTGTGGTGTGTGTGTGTGTGCGTGTGCGTGCGCTCGCGTGCGTATGCATTCACTCATTCGAAACTGAGTTTTGGGGAAAAAAGTGTACGTTCATACGTATGTGTCTGGTTATACACTTATACACTTACTACGAATGCACTACGAAACATTGCCGCAGATACATCCATGCATGCAGCTCACATCTAAATACACATTTTCATTTAACGAACACTCTCACATACTGAATCAATACCTGATCATTGTAATTTACACTAGCAATAACTCGGGGAAAAAAACAAATGAGCTGCTTCAAATTTCTTTTTCATCATATAATTGCAGATTTGGAGGTAAGATGTGTCGTTAGTCTTCACAGCTCCGCCGAAAGACCTCACAGAACTAATGAAGACTGACACCATTGTAATGACACACCCTCCAGCCACTCTTCTAGGAAAACAAGCTCTATATCAAATTACTAAAAGAAGTCTCAAACAAGATCACACATATTAGCAGGGAGAAAATAGATGTGCAGTTCAAGCTCCTTTTAGGTGATCAAAACAGACCTCCTTATCATACCACCAATTTCTAAGATTAACAGAGATGCCAGATGGATCGTACCAGGTCTGTCATACACATATTTCAGATGTTCACAAAGTGTTTTTGTTTTGTTGTCAGTGCTCTCGCTTATTTTCTCAATGTTCAGTCATGACACCTACAGAGTTTTCTACCAATTTGTGAATGTCTGTACATGTTAAATGCCAATCGTGGACATGTATGGTGGTTTTAAGGGGCTTGGTAGCTGAGAAGTATGCAATCAGTGTTCCGTATATCTTTGGTCCACCAGTAATTAAACAAAACAACAAGCAAAAGAAAGCACAAGCAAGTAAACAAAAAAAGAGAAAACAAAGAACACTTCCATTTTTTAAATCCCTCTAAGGGAAGATCGCTACTATATCCATCTACTGACAGTTCCATGACTGACCAACTCTTAAAACTTTGGCACACGCCAGAGGCGAAGATGTGAGGGGGAAACCAAACGTTATGAGAAAAGGGCCCTCAGAGTTTAACTCGAAATGTGAACAATATTTTAAACATCTGTAAATATTTTATATTCGAATCT